>VZUI01052116.1:0-10614 GCA_013401135.1 Cettia cetti | reverse complement strand
CTCGCGCCCCGCCCGCGCGCAGGGCCGGCTGAGGCGGCGGCGGGAGCGGGGAGGCGCCGGCCCTGGGGCGGAACGTTCGAGTGGCGGATGGAGGCGGCGCTCGGAGCTGAGGCGTAGCTGTCGTGGCGGAGACCAGTCCGAGTTCGGTCTCGATGATCTTGGAGGCCTCTTCCGACCTG
Source organism: Cettia cetti (assembly GCA_013401135.1). Lineage (NCBI taxonomy): Eukaryota > Metazoa > Chordata > Aves > Passeriformes > Sylviidae > Cettia > Cettia cetti. Next base: position 10,435 of record VZUI01052116.1, on the reverse strand, counting down.
AATAAACGTTGCTGTGGTTCTGCAGGGTCTAGTAGCATACAGTCTCTCTGTAGTAGATGTCTCTTTAGTAATGTGAGTTTAAAGGAAGAGCTAAATATGAGAAGCCTGTTTTCTGTCAATTATGAGTTTGATTCAAGCAAAAAATGGGAAGTTTTGCATGCACACAAGTAAGCGTTTTAAAGCTTATTCAAAAACAATTGCGTCATTGATGAAAGGGGAGCTTTCTCGATAGGCCTAAGTTCGCTAAGGGTATGCTTATTTAACACACCTGAAGTAAGTATTTGTGATCTGTGTGCCACCATAGGAACAGGGTTTGAAAGGCTTTGAAATTAAGTACAAGGCCTTTTTCAATTCTGGATCTGAAACAGCTCCAGTTGACCTGGCGTTTTGGTGATGAGTAGCCATTACAATCCAGGGACTGACTAGTGGCCAGGCTTAAATGAACTGCTGTAGGTAAATGCAAGCTGGAATAATTAGCACTGCTATTGGAAGCGTTAAGGAAAATGTCAAAGCATTAGAGGCTCCATGGAGTCTTCATCTGACTAGGTTGACACATTACTGTGATACTTTCTAATGCCAAGTTACAACCTGCAGGAGCAGTTGCAGTGCCAAGGGTTCAGATAACCAAGGAATGTCCCTACAGCTACTCCTCTTTCTGGGGCAGACAGGGAAGGACAAACAGACAAGCCCTTAAGCTCCGGTGAGAAACTTACGATAGAGGTCTGCAGGAGCTCCCGCTCTGGCAGAATCTGTCTCTATATCTGCCAGCCCAGCTGTTCCCCAGACACCTGCGTTCACCTATGGGCTCAGGAGCTGCTAGGCATATGATGTCATTAATATTTCTGAAGTAAGGTGTTTTCATCTTTGAGACCTTCAATAATTTAAACATCTTTTCATCCAGTCTTGACAGTAGCAGAAATCAAGTCCCCCTCCAGCCACCTCCATGCTCCAGGTGTCCTCCGATACCCTAGCACACAGCCACACATCCCTACGAACACACGTGCCCTGCTTCTGTACCTAACTGTTGTCTTGTCCTTGCCCACTTGCCAAAATTGTCGCTATCTACCACTCCACATCCTTCCTGGTCACTGCCAGAGGCAGAGAGTATTAACCATAAGCCAAAAGTTTGTGTTCATATACAAATAGTATGCAAAGGTGCAGATTGTTTCCTAATGTTATTTGCATATTTCTAAGTAATTTCTACAGAGAATCACATGCAGCTGAACAGGCTTAGGCTCCATATAATGACATTCATACAGTGCTAGGATTAAAACAGAATTGGAAACAAAGATTTCTGATTAATACGGGTGTCCTGTTGACCTTCAGTGTCCCAAATGTTCTCTGCAGCAGAGGTTTGACAGTAGTTATGTTAATCCTTATCTGCCCCAGTCTCTTGACATGAGTCAAAGATACAGAAGTGAGGACTTGCTATCATCCATTATTACTATAATTACTACTACTCCCAGGGTAGCACACTTCTAAATTCAAAACCTAATTCCTGCATCTGATTTCTGAGTCTTCCTTGAAGTAACTTGAGACACTGTATCACTACAACTATAGAGCATCCTGCCAGTCCACCTCCAACAGCTTTACTTTGGAAAAGACACCCTTTCCAGCCTCTGAAATTACTTAGATCCCATTCTTCAAATGTTAAAAACACCAGTAAATATTAATCATGTAAATTTAGCACTTTTTTTTCTTTCAGGTAGTGACAGTTCTCATTTTTCACACTTGACCATTGTGTTGCAAAGATATTTCTTTTATCCTTCTTATTGATGCTTTTTACATAAATCATCAGAACTTACCAAATAATAAATTTTTCATGTTTGAATTTTTTTTATTACCTCTCTTGATTTTCAGTGACTGTGACTGCCACAGATATGATGCTCATTTCATTTGCTTGATAGTCAAATGTAACATTGTTTTCAAGATTTCAAAATTAGTTCAAAACAGGAAAATAAATAATAGCTGTAAAAATATACAGGTGAGTATAAGGGTAAGCCAAATGAAGGAGATGATATACTATGTAGTCTTTCCATGGCACTAACAGTGAACTTCAAAGGTTGCTATTTTTCTTCATTTAAAGTTTAATAAGTTTTATCATCCAAGACCAAAGGAAAAAGAACCCAAAGACAGCAATTTCTTACAGGAGCACAATTATTTCATATTATACTAGTATCTTCAAAGAGTCATAAATACAGTGATTATTCCTTGCCTTTTCTTAATTCTGAGACCTGTGCAAATGTTTTAGGAAAAGATGTTCAAGAAATAATAAGCTTCAGTCTTCAAGCCGTAGTTGTACCTCAGTTAGTGCTACTTGTATGTGAATGCAAGGTTCATGAAAAGTATTCATCTGATAGCAATGCAGTCTGTAACTAAACATTGTTCCTTCAGCAGCAATTAAAGCATCATCAGAGCACCTCGTCAGTCTGGCTCCAGCAGCTCTGACTGAGGAATGACTAACCAGGTCACTCTGGCATTCATTTGCTTCCTGCCCACTGAGATTATATATTACTTTAAGGTGTGTTCTTTAAGAAGTGAACCAACATCACCGCTCTCAATCCAGGTGGCAGCATTTCTGGTAATCCTCTTTTTTCCATCAGTCTGCTGGGCACTCCCAGCCCCAGCACTATGACCTTTTTTTTTTTTTTTTTTTTTTTTTTTTTTTTTTTTTTTTTTTTTTTTTTAACTGTAAGAATCAGTAAATAAAATATTCAATTAATTCATTTTAGCTAAGTGGAAAGTTTTTCATATAATATTGTTTCTTCTTAAAGTGAAACCAAACTTTTTAGTAGTTTAGTAGTCTTAGTCACAAAATATTATGTCTATTTCAATATTGTATTGTGCTTTTAAACCAAGGTCAAGCAATGCCTGGTCTGGGGAAAAAAAGAGCATAATTCCAGATGTTTTATTACAATACCAGGTGTGGGTGTTAAGTTCTAAAATACAGACATTATCAATGTCACTAAACACATTTCCAGCTGCTAAATTATCTGACTAACTCAAAAGAACTGCAGCCAGTAAATAAATACGTGTCTGTTTTTGTCTAAAATGATGCCATATAGTCAGAAGCTGATTTAAAAGTTAGAAAACAAAGAGTATTAATAAATTATCATTTTGTACATATGGTCAATAGCAAGTGTCTCCAATTTTCCACAGTATGAATGAGCTTGTTAAATATATTTATTATTTCTTTGAGAATGGATCAGTGCAGAACAAGAAGTTTTACACGAGTGATTTATGTTAAGACCTTACAGAGTTTCAACAGGCTCTATTAACAGCTAAGTTAGATGGCGGCTGAATGCAAACAGTAATGTAATGGCAATTCAATCTGGAAAAGTGACCTATTTGTATAGTTTAACACAGAATCATTAGGACTAGAAAAGACCTTTAAGATTATTGAGTCCAACCATAAACCTAACACTGCCAAGTCAACCACATTTGTGTTCCTCACAAGTATGTAAACTTCCTGTTGCAGTAGGGAATAAAGTATTTCAGGGGCTTAAGGTACATCTATACTTTCTGAAACACTTTGATTTCAATCCCAAATTCCCCTGTCACCCTGCTGGCTCTCAGACTGCTTCTCATCTGTAGTGACCCAAATATTGGCCCAGAAAGGGAAGTTCAGTCTCTGCGAGGAGGGGAACTGTCTTGAACGGCACAACTGGGAGAGAAAGGGTTCAAATTCATGCATGGTTGCCAAGAGCATGGGAGCTAAAACCACTGAAGCACTCAATGAAAACCTATTATCTATTGGTTTTACCCCTGAATAAAACCAGTATTTTATTACAACAGAATGGCACTCACTTCTAGTTGATCTATAAAGTTTGTTGTTTGTAACAGAGAGAGGTAAGTGATGAAAATCATCAGGGGTATGGGAAATTTCTTATATGAAGAAAGATGAAAAGGATTAAGAGTTTATTTCTTGTCTTAAGAGAAGATGTATAAAATGGAACATGACCAAAGTTTATCCTAGGAGTGGTTCAGAAATAGACAATGGGGTTTTTTGCTCATAGTACCAGCTTTTCTCAATTTCCTTGAAATTGAAAGAGGGCAAATTTTAAACTGATAAAAGTAGATAATTTTCATTCAGTACAGAATTATACTACAAAGGTCATGAGCAAAATAAATGATCATGGCTAAAAAAGTTGGCAAGATTCAAACAGTTTAGATCCTTGTGTAGATGACAAGAATACTTAAACATGATCACAGAAAGTATTTATATAAAATTCTGTAAGGTATGAAAATTTTCATGTTAGAGATTCTATCTACTTTTCTTGTTACAGGTGATTGACAGGATAAATTAAGGGAGCTACAGACCTAAGGAAGAGGCAAAACAGAAGGCTGTCATTATAACTTGGTTGAGTATGATGCACGTGTCCGCACTAAAGCAATTTATAATTACACATATATATATTTATAGTGCATATGGACAACATTCTGTTGTGTGTGATTATATACATCAATTTATCAAGCACTTTTAAGTTTGTCATGGTTCCTGGCTACTACCATAAACTGTGACTTCATCAAATTGTCTGTAATGATTGGACATAGAGATGCAATCAAGTTTTCAGTAACAGCAGTTGAGACCTTTTTCTACTGTAGGAAAAAAAAACCAAACAAACAAACAAAACAGAACTTAGATCCTGGAAAATGTCTTTTGAGAGATATTCACGCGTATCCATAGCTGCAAATCAAAGTGGGGTAAATATAGTTTGAGAAATCCATTGCTTTTCTGTATAGAGTAATTCATGACAAATCTGACTGGGACATTCCACTACTGATCTCTTCTTACAGACCTTAAATTAAGAACAAATGCTGAGATGTATATGCTTCTGGGAGGCACAGTAATACTTAGCTTGTTGGGAAGACAACTTGTTAAAGTCTATTAATTATGTTAGAATTACTCTGATTTTGTTTTCTGTGTTCTGCACTTTTACATTTTTGGGACCTGCCTTTGACAAACCCAACTGTATATTTTGGGCCACTGAGTCAGGGAAACCCCCTGTACTTACTTCTCTCAGAAATCCTCTGCCTCCATGGTTATTCTGAGTCACATTTCTTAGCACACGAGACTCAAAACTGAATCTGTAAAATAGGATGCTGGGATGCATCAGGTTGAAAAATTTATATGGTGTTATTAAGTGTGTCAGGGAGCATCATTTGATGAGTAAGAAATGTGGCTTCATTCAGACTGATATATGTCAGTCTTTGACTAAAGTCTATGTTTTCTCTCATCCCAAAATTTTCACTTTAAAAGGGTGATTTTTCAAGAAATTATCAAGTCCCTCTTTATCTCTCAAATGATTCTCATGTACTGCACACTGAAGAATCCCATAGCAGGTACTGCTAATTCATCCTGCAATCACAGGATATAATGCACTTCAGATGCTCTTTTATTTTGCATTTTTTGCTTTGTCTTCTCATTATATTTGGTGTATCCTAGAGTCAAATGCAGTCCTGCAGCACAAAGCAGTGACTCTAGCAGGGAATGGAAATCTTGCACAATAATATCCTTTTAGTTCCATTTTTCTTTTTATCTGATAACCAGAAACTACTTAACAAGATGCTCATTTACTATCTAGTTTGTTTCACATGTTTAAAGTATAAAATTTGATCACTTTTCCATGCGCTAATCTTTTATGGCAGATGCACTGTCTTCAATGTATAAATCTATTAGAAAACCGATCTGATAAAAATTTATGCCTGCAAAATGATGATTCACTTATATCAATGTACTTGTCACTCAGACCTTAAAAAAAAAATACATAATACCACAGAATTGGGTGGGTGCTTTAAATATGCAAGACCTTGATAATAGGAAAACATTAGCCACAAAGTGTAAAGGAGAAACACCAATTAAAAAATAAAATTACAAGTTCAAAGTTTCCAAGTTTGTACACCATATATTATGAACTGCAGCATGTAAGCTTTTAGTCTTAGGGTGCTGCAGCAGCTAACTCGTGGGTGACAGCATGATTTCAGTTTAACTGGAGGTATCTTACTCATCTCCCCAGTTTTCATATCTGTGCTTTATAAAAGCAAACATGGTTTACGCCTTTTGAATCAGTATTTTAATACTGGTGTACAAAGCTGAACTGATGCAGATGTTCTAATTAAACATCATGTACCTCCAAAAAAACCCATCAGAAAAGAATATTGTCTCACTTTCTAAGCTATCTCTGAGGACAGGTTAACTATATAAATGTTTGCTTAATGTGCATAAAATTATAATTGTTTTATGTGATTTTGTTGCTGATTGCAAATGTGGTTAGCTTTCATCTTTGTATTGAAGTCCATATGTGTTTTATGTTTGTATCCATGGAATGAATTCCCTGAAAGACGCAACAGCATTGTTGCAAAGTGTAAGACAAATTCAGTTAGCTTTTTTTTTTTCCTCCCCAAACTATGCATGGACACAATGGTTCTTTCTGTCTCTTTGCTATGGATAAAATGTCTTCCTACAATGCTGGTATGTTGCACCAATCATTCCTGCCAACAATACCTGTCTAGCACCAGAGGCTAACACCTCTGACTTACAATATCATCTATATCATCTTTGAATGGAGGGGATCCCTGCAGTAACGAAGTCTCTCTTTGCCCTGCACTCATGAAAATAAAGAATGATCCTAATTTTTCTTCTATGTTAGTAATTTTTGTGGGGGCTTTTCAGGGGGAGGGGTTTGCAAACTTTTATAGAAGCACAGTTTACAAAGAAAACAATTTTCATACATTTAATCATCATAAATTCAGTGGCAAGATGCAAGAGGGGGACTCAGTGCTCCTTCAGATGGAAAAACATGTAGAAAAGTGAATGTTACATGCTCTGTGTATACACAGAGTTTCATATTAGTCATAGTGGACCCAGTGATGGGTCACAGAGATCTAGAGACAATTCTGGTTAGAGCTGTGAAGATTAGTTAGGGGACAGTAGATACAGTGCAAAAGAATCTGTGTTTAATCCCTTCACTGCTTGTGGAATAGCTTCTTTTACTTGACATAAACTGTTCCTGTAGTCTGAAGTATTTAATAGAAATTGTCAAAGTCTATCCATATTACTTCAATTGACAGTAGGATATTGAGGACTTACTGAAATTCTATTCAGCGTTTAATAATTTACACTCTGCAGGATTTAGAGTGAGTGAATAAAGTCACTATCATCTACTTTGCAAGGTATAAAAGTATATTTTTAGTGAAATTTAATCAAATTTAATAGTAAAATGTCTATTTGCCACTCAAAACTCTTATTCTGGTGAAGCATTAAGTAGATGCATCAGTAATTTGCTGTATTTCAAAAATTTGAGGTTATAATTTACAGCTGTGATGTACAGCACTCTGTATTGGTCACATAATTCTGTTAAAGGAAAGTTTAGAATGATTGGAAGTGTTACCATCGGGATGAGGGGCATCCTTTAAAATAGTAACAGAAAATATTCCTATTTCACTGTAGTTCACCTCTGGTCATGAAGAAATCCACATTTCGTTCCCAATAAAAGCTACAGCAGAATGCTACTAGTACTGTCCAACTACAAGATAATGGTCATCTTTTTATAAAAGTTCATTTGAGGCCTGGTCCAAACCTTCAGGAAGTCAATAGAGATAACTGCATTTGCTTTCGTGAATCAATTTGACACTACGCAGACCAACAAAACATATAAATAAGAGGATTTTTGTAGAACAAAACCACCAAATTTTACATTGGGTTCCAGTGGAGTAAATTGTGTTAGACACCCTATTACTGCTAGAGAAACCATGAGCTGAGCAACAAAAGATGATAATAGGTAGAGCAAATTTCTTATCTCTGCTCTCAGGCAGTGAGAAAATGTCAGTGGATGTTATCTGTAGAAGCACAAGATCATATTTTAAAAAAAAAGTTAAATATAGCAAAGAGGAGGCAAATAACCAAGGGCCCTTTGGGGCCAAGAGGTGGGAGAGGAGCACTGGAACTAGCCAGTCCTGAGCCTTCATTTGACCAAGGGGGCTCAGACCTGAGTTTCTCTGAGTTCTACTAAGAGCAAGAAACTGGGTCTGTGGACTCCTGATTGTAGGTGTCTTAGTTGGGGGAAATATCTTGTGTTTTGCTTCTTGGTAAGGTTTGCATTTCATGTAATGAGCTGTGCCTGAGGGAAAGGCCTTAAAGAGGTTTGAGTGTGATACTAGGGGTTTTTTTTCTTGGCAGGTGAGGAAGCCTGCAAAAAAAAATACAGGAACTTAGCAACTAATGTGTGCTTGTATGAGCACTTCACCTTGTAATAAAGACATGACCATTTCCAGTATTTTAAAGCAGACTTGACATATTAATTTGAGTGTATATCAAGAAAAAAAATTCACCTCTTAAAACAAAGAGCAAAAAATAGATATTTTGCAATCAATTGATTTGAAATTTTTAAGAAAACTTCTTGTTTGTTGAAAAGTCACTACTCTTGAACCAGAACAAAAATGCTTGTCTCAGGCTGTAAGGATTGGAAAAAGGATTATGTGTATTTTTTCCTGTATTTTTACCATACCAAGAACAGCATGATTCTTCTCCAGAAATGACACATAAGACCAATAGCAGTAGAATATTGTAATCTCAAAAATGAAAATAAAAGCACATATATTTATAAGCAGTCAAAAAACACTGTCAATGTATTGGAAGTCCACTTGTAAGTCTTACAGCAAAGTTGCGTTTGTACACATTCCATGTCTTCTGGAGGCTCCTGAAATAAATTAATGTTGTCCAAATGAGCATATCTGTGAGCAATTGCTGGACCTGCAGATGCCTCTAATGTGATTACACATTAAGTTTACAGGATTTTAAAAATTCACCCATATATTTATAAAAAAAAAAAATGTTCAGGTATAGACCCAGAGGAACTGATTTTTCTCTCTTTTATGTCATGGTCTCATTCTGAAAAGAATCCTAAGCTATATGTGAAGCAGTAGAAAACTCTATTACTTGCAAGTGTAAATTAAAGAATCCATGGTTAGTCACACTGGTTCCAAGCTTCCAAGGCACAAAATGAGCTATTGAAATCTTGTTGTTTTGCTATTGTAAATAACCAGGGAGAAATCAATCAATTGAGAATGGAGGACAAAAATACAGCCATAATAAAGATATATACATGAAGAAAGGAAAATAATAATTGAGGGAAGTCAAAATTATTGCATATACTTCCTTCAGCAAGGGGAAAATCTGTAAAACTAGGTCTACATTCAGTTTTACCCAAACAGATTGCTAATTTTTATGCTATCCTGTTTCTCTGGAAGATAAATTTGTCTCTTGCAATACTTTACATTAGCAACAAAAAGCAAAACACAGACAAATTTTCAATATAGTTTAAATGTGAACTCTGCATCAGCATTATTGAAGAGAAAGTTTTAGCTGGTGAAAGGTGAATGTGTTGCTTTAATGTAAGAAGTTTTATTTCATGAGAATGCTCAAGCAAAAAATCTGTTCCAGTTATAAACAATGTGACTATTTATAGTCTGAGTCTAATACAGACATAACACACTTGACTCTGGGAACAGTAAATACTTTGTAAGGGTTAGAAAGTGAAAAAAGAGCTGCTTGCAGGCACTGCCACATTGTGTATAGCGTTTGCTGAGAATGACAATGCAACATCTGCAGATTCCCACAGGATGTGTAATTCTTGTTATTTCAGGGTCTCATCCAATTTATTTGACATTATTGTAAGATTCACATAAAGATGAATTGATTTTGGTCCTTAGCTTGTCATGTAAAATACTGGCTAAATACAGAGTTTATATTTGGATAAGTGAAATAATTCCCTTCCTATTCCCACACCCTGAATAAGCACTTTCACCTTGTTTAAGATCATTCCAAAAATAACAGGAAGCAGGCAGGTAATAGGTACTATCTGGCCTAGCATTATAATTGCAGCCTCAGGCAAGAAGGGAATAATGGATTCTTCTATACACATTTTCCCCACAATCAGATCTTCAAGGAAAAGGGGCAATTGTAATAATAAAGAATCCAAATCTTTAAAAACCTTTTAAAAGAAAATTGATTAAATCATTACTTAAAAATCAATCATTTCTACCAGCTCTATGCAGCACAGACATAGTTGTTTACTATTTACTCTGTTTCCCTTCTTTTCTTGAGGGATAAATGTCTAATGAATAACAAAGTGTGGGAGAGACTTGTATAACCACAGGTCAGCAGATGAGTGAAGAAAAAAGAAGGCTTTTGCTTAAAAATGTAGATCTCAGTTGTCAGAGTGTGCAAATGCTAGAATATAACTACTCTTTATTAGGCTTTCTGATGGCAGGAGTTAGGGAAGGCATGAGCTGGGAAGGGATGAGCAGAAAGGGAAGTTGTACTGCCGTGCTTATTCTGGAGATCGTGTTGTACATTAATCCATCCATCCATCCATCCATCCATCCATCCATCCATCCATCCATCCATCCATCCATCCATCCATCCATCCATCCT
>VZUI01052115.1:0-37505 GCA_013401135.1 Cettia cetti | reverse complement strand
TGACACAAATCCTAGCTCAATTTCTCACAGCACCACGACACCCGCCCCGCCCCGCGGCCCCGGCACCCAGCCCCCCTTGCCGGCACCGGCTCCCGGGCAGGCGCCCTTCCACGGCGCGGGGGGACCGGGGAGACCACGCCAGCCCCGGCACGGGGCACCCGGCAGGAAAACCGCTCCAGGAAACAAAGGGGAAGGAGAAAATCAGGACCGGAGCTCACTGTGGCTTCCACATGCCTCTCTCAGCTTTACCAACACCACCCCTCCTCCCAGTGGGTCAATGTTGCCAGTCACTAGGACCCCATATGAGTCCAGACCGAGTATGTCATTCAGGCGGTTGTTCCACAGATGACGCAGGAGGTACAACTGATACCCAGAATGGTTTCAAGCATCAGCACATTGGTATTTAAAAGTCTCCCATACCTTTTCTCTGTAGCCTCCCAAAGGCAGCTCCGCACAGCTCTGGCTCCTTCTCTCCTTCTCCAGTTCTGGCTGGCTCCTTCTTGTTCCTATCACGGCCGCCTATCCCTCTCTGTCTCACCGACGGCATCCGGCCTTTTCTGTCCCTCGCCGGCCTCGGGTCCCTTCCTCCTCACAGCACAGCCAGCAGACTCCAACTGCCCCTCTGCCACCTAAGTCACTCACACCCGTAGCTGGGAGGGCAAGGCTGTTCCCAATCTTTGGTAGCTGCAATATAGTGGGGCAAGATTACCTTCAGCACTGCAATATAGTGGGGCAAGATTACCTTCAGCACTGTCTCTAACTGTCTTCCCACAATATGTCACTTTCACAGGACAGATCAGAAATATCAAAGCCTTTCAGAAACTTACATACTTGCATATACTTTCCCTAAATGTGTTTCCTTGCAGCCTGGCCTTGGGGGTAAAAATCCTTTTTTTTTTTTTTTTTTTTTTTTTTGTAAGAAAAATGGTGAATAAATAAAAAATTCATTTAAATTTAAAATCATTATTCTCTATTTATTAACTGGAACATACTGTAGGTAATCTGCTACTGAGACTGTCAAGGTAGAATTTTGGATGTACCTGTGTTTATTTTCTAGAAGTCATCAGGATTGTCTGTTTTTCATCTCCTATGTGTTTTCTAAACGTTACTGGAAATCACTTCTTTATACTGTATATAATAAAATTAATATTTTTCTTGTCTAATTAATTAATTTGTTAATAATTAAGTAAATAATCAGTGCTGCGTGGCACCATGCAGTGCACACAAACAATGGCCCTTTTCTATGGGAAGCTAAAGTCAGGCTCCCCGGTTCCTGATGTCAGTTTGTAGGAGACGTTTGGCACTCCAAGGGCAGCCAGAGTTCCATCTTGTGCCACCTTGCATCTGGGAGAAATCTTCATCCATTCGGAAATTTTTTGGAAAATCAGCAGGTGGAGGCCAGGTGCGGGGCAGAATGAAGTGCATGCGAACGGTGGCCCTTTTCTATGGGAAACTAAAGTCAGGCCCCCAGGTTCTTGATATCAGTTTGGATTTGGTCAAGATCTAATTCTGAAACATGCCAAAATCTGCTCTGAAGCCCAGTAGTAATTGGCCTTTTTTTCAGAAGACAAGCATCAGAGAGAATCAAGTCAGGATTTCATTCCTTGAAGTGGCGCTACTGGGCCTCCTGTTTTGGCCTTTCCGACACGATTCTGAACTCCCCGGTTGCCCTGGTGGCCGGGGTGGGCTCTCTCCGAAAGGTGCGCTGAGCAGGAGGGTGGGCAGGGCTCTGCAGGTGGGTGCTGAGGAGCAGCACCGCGGTGACCTCCGCTTCACACGGCGCGGCCTCGCCCTGCCCGCTGCAGCACCTTCCCAGTGATTTATGGGACCCGATTTGCTGCTGTCAGTTACCTCTGATTTGTGAACAAGCTGGAATGAGCCTCGGGGAGAGGGCGGGAAGAGGACTGAGGATGCTTGAAAGGGAGGTTTCATACCTGCCCTCTGCTCTGAGGGGCTGGATGTGCAATCTGCCACTGGAGTTCTGTACTTTCTGCCTTGCCTGGTCATCTGGGAGGAATAAAAACTGCAAACTGATGACAGCTTTGAAAAAAGCACTTGAAGAGGTCTGGGATTGTCGGGGTTTTTTTAACTACCTGCAGGTAGAAATCCTAAGGAAGGGGAGGGTACGAGGAAGGAGCCGTTTGTGTCTCTGGCAGAGCAGTGATTGAAATGTAATGAGAAGGGAGCTCCTCACGACAGAAACAATACAGGAGCCTTTCCTTTGACAAACTCAAAAATAAACTTGAAAATAATTCATTTTCTTCTTCCTGGTAACTTATTTGAAGTTTGCAGGCTCTGCATTTGAATGGGCCATGTAAGCATTACTCCATCAAGTTTCTGAGGAGAGGCCCTGATCATTTCTCCATGGAAAGTCCTTGGGAGGCCCCAAGGATTTCCAGGTGCTTCTCCACATCTTTGCTCCTCTAAGTGTGAGCCTTGCCGCCACCCCCTGCAGCACCCCAAAACCCTTCAGGTGTCTGTGCCACACCCCCAGGAAGGTGTGGAGAGTCCAGCTGTTCCTCCTGTGCCTGTGGTGCAAAGTGTGCGTGGCTCCACAGGAGGGAACCCTGGGCAGATTAAATCAGTTGTTGCAGCAGGATATGAGCTTCTGGCATTTAATAAAGCCCCATTTGGAGCTGGGTATGTGGCTGTGCTTCATTAGTGAGGAACCAAAGGGGACATGCTGAGTGATGTGCTATCTTTTTAATCATGTTAGTCCACATGAGACTTGGACAGAGCTATTTATTACCCATTCTGTTTTCATAACTGAGGTTTCTAGCTCAAGCTGAGAAACCAAGTTTCTCTCTTGGTTTCTCCTTTTTCTTCCAACTTTGGCTTGAAGAAGCTGCTAATACCACTCAAAAATCAGTGGTAAACTACTGGAAAACTTCCACCATGCTGGCAGTTTCTGTAAAACAGACAAAATTATTACTTTTTTTCTGCAATCAGGACTGGGAGGCTTGGAGCGTGTTAAAATGGAGATCTTTGCTGTCTATCTTGCAGACCAAAGAGCTACCACATGCCAACATTCAATTTATTTTCAAATACTTCCTTGCAACTTGAGGATAAGATTTTCTTCTACAAAAAAAAATTGTAGAGGTCTTTTTCATACTCAGTATGATTTCTGAACTGAAACTGAGGAATCTCATCACAAACTTTTGAGAAAATTTGAAAATTATGAAGGTAAATGTATTACTGCTGCCCTTATACAAGCTTTATAGCATGTGTGGCCAAATAATACAAATAATAAAACACACTTTAGTTTAACTACCGTTATTTGTGACTCAGGAAAGCTCTGGCAATTCCACATGTGCAGGATTTGATGGGAAAGCTGGCACAGCTGTGGCAGCAGCAAATATCTCACTATGCTTAGGTGAACAAAATCCCACCTTACTGTAAGGTATTATCAGAGCTGCGGTGTGTAAACAAGGGATCAAAGTCCACCCAGCATTCCCAGGCGGTGGAATAGGAAATGCCTGCTCTCTTCCATTTCAAATTAATTCCTCCAGACAAAAAAAGTTGCAATTATCCAGGCACGTCTGAGATGATGAGGGAGCAGCTACTTTAGAAAGAGTGCGGGTGTTAAGCATACACAGCTCAGGTGTTGCCTTCTGGCAGTTTTTGCGTGTTCTTTAATATTAATCTTTGTAATTTAATAGGCATAAATAGAGATCATAATTACCTTAAACAAAAATGCTTTTAAAGTTTCATCTGGCACATTATTTTATACTTTTTTTCCCCCCTTCAGACTGCAAACCATCCAGGCAGGATGGGAAACACAATACTTGGTTTCTTATACTGGACAGCAGTAAGTTTCCCTGCTGAAGTAGTGGCCAAAACTTGGAGAACTTCCACAAAACTCAGTTATTTTGATTATTTTAGGGATAGCTGGAGTTCAGACTGTTTGGAAACCATTTCTGACTGTCAGTAGCATCTGTAAGTGTTTTATGGAGTGGTCCACTGGGACCTGGGGGAACTTAGGAGATGTAGTGTGCCTTAAAGCTAGCTTGCTAATTCATAAATAACCGCCTGAGCAAATGGGAATGAGGGGAAACTTTTGCCTAAACCTAGAAGCAAAACGCCTCTACTCCACCTGATGCTGACATGCCCAGGCTCCCTTTGGATAGACCAGCCCATCTTGAGGGTACTTTCCAAGACAATTCAAGACCCAGCCTCTCTCTTGAGGGAGTTAGTGTTTTCATGTGCTCCTGAAATCCTTTCTTTTTTCCTCTGCTGCTGCTGTTTCTAATAGCTGAGGAGTGGGGGTGTGGAGGAAGCTCCAGGAGGCATCATGAACAGAACGAAGCACCCCAAATGGAGCCAAGTCCCTTTCTCCTTTCTCCTTTCTTTTCCTCATGACAGTGATGGCAACTCTTCAGAAAGAAGAACTTGCATCCAAATTGTCCCTTCCCATTTTTGCGATTTCCTTTTCACATCTGGCCAAAGTTTGGGGGTTATTTTTCCTCTGTTGCACTCCTCTTGTCAGGAGAAAAATGCATTGCAAAACTTGAAAGCCCAGGACAGGGTTGGTACTTCCCCCTCTCATCTTCCTGCATCTCTGAACCTTCCTCTTCCTTAAATGTTTGGGGAGCAGCTCAGGCCAAAAGGAAGAAAGGAGAAGCGTGGGTTTAATTTGGCTTATTGTTTATGGTAGATTGCCTAATTTTAGGTGAATGGCCATTTTTTATATTACCTGATGTGTATTTTGATATTGTAATTTGAATTAGGGAAGTCCTCCAGTGCCAAGATTAGCATCATAAAACTAAATAAAATAAATAAAAAAGAGTTAAAAAAACAATCAGCCAGTCCAATTAAAATTGTGGCTGTCTGGAGCCATGAAAAAATGTAGCATAAACAGAGCTGCAAGATTTGCAGGGTGGAGCTGGCACTGGCAGCAAAGAGTGCAGGTATGTACCTGTCTCCCTGATTTGGTCCAAACAACTGCCAGGGTGCTCTTTTTTGGGGATCAGAGAACAAAAGTGAGGCAAACACTGCTGAGCTGCGGGGAGAAGCCAATTCCAAGAGGATAAGTACCTGTTCAAACAGTCCCCCCTTTCCTGGAACATCTCTCATCTAAAGGACTCCCAGCTCCGGTGCTTATCGCTTTATTGTCCCGCTCTCTGGCAATCAGCGATCCACTTCACCCCTTGCAAGCTCACATCACTGCTGAGCCAAACTGACAAGATAAACTCGGTTCTTAAAATTCCATTTCCAGTAATAGAAATGTACCCCATCCCGTCACTTTTTTAAACCTTTTTTTTTTTTTTTTTTAAGTTACACAAAACACCACCGTATTAGATTAAGCCTGGAAGGCACAAACTTAAAGGGTGAAACCTGTGTTTCTGAACAGAATGACAGCCTCTAGTTTTCACACTGTAGAATTTTCTTTTGACTTTGGCACTCAGATTTCTTTTCTTTACAGGTTTTCTTTTTTTTTTTCTTTGTCTGTTATTTTGTGTAATCAAGCCTTGAATTAGTAAATCCCTTAAACATGTATTGTGCTGTAAGCTTATACTGAGGTTCTCTTGAAATCAGTGGGTATCAGGGTTTTGTTCAAGTGCTTCATTAAATCAAAATCTTTGTCCTTCTGTCCTGTTTTGGTGGGATTTAGCACCTAGTTCAGTTCCTAGATTTCAGGTCAGCACGGTTATGCTAAGTTTGCTCACTGGCAGTGATTTCTTCTGGGATACTTTCAGAAAACAAAAGGAAAAAGGAAATGATCCTCGAACAAGAAGAAATTCTATCGTCATTCAGATTCCTGGATGGCCACACTGGCTCAGCTGGACACGAAGCTGATTTATAATGTGGTGAAGCACCCCAGGCTGTGAACCGTGGGAAAAGCAGCTGCTGTGAGATGTTCTTCCTGTCCTGTTGGGATGGCAGCGAGACAATTCTTTGCACAAAATTTGCTGTGTGCTTGTCCTTAACCAGCTTGCAGAGCACAGTGGTGTGTTTTGGACCAAACATACCAAAGTTAGCAAAGATCTGGAGATCCCTGGTGTCTGGAGCAGTGTTGGAGGCTTGCGGAGACTGCAAACTGAGGCTTGACCACTTCTTGATAAATGCCTGATCCAGCAGAATTTTGGATCTAATTGAGCAACAGAGCATCATCAAAGCTCAGCATTTGTCACTCCCTTTCTAAAATGCCTTCCTCATGCTCCCCTTTATCACTCTTCTCTGCTTTGCCCAGGAAAAAACGAGTTCTTATAAAAGAAAGACATAATCCTCTTTCTTCTCATTTGAATTCTCTGTATGAACCAAGTCAGCAAACACACAAACCCTCCTAGAAAAAGTCTTTCATGTAGGTAACAGTGGACTTTTTTTTTTTTTTTTTTTTTTTTTTTTTTTTTTTTTTTTTTTTTTTAAGAGGGCAGTCTGCCAGAGGGTGTCCAATATAAGCTTTTGTAGACAGCAGTTTTTCTACACAGAGCTGAGTTGACAGCTTTCCTCCTGGGATAATCACAATCTTCATTCTTCTGGGACAAAATTGCTTCTGACAGTATAAAACCCAGGACATCTTTGATGTAAAATCTGACTCGAACACATGAATGGTGAGACTACAGAGCCATCCCATTCAAGAGAAAATGTTAGTAGTGGAGGCAAGATCAGAGGTGCCAGCCGAATTAATCAAGCTAGTAAAACATGAGGAAGTCTCAGTCCATAAAGCTGCCCAATAAATCCAAGTGCACAGCATCGGAAGGGAAGTGCCTTTGGACACTAAGCTGGGTGTCAGACTCAGGCTGGACTCCCTGTGTGTGTAGTCCTGCCCTGTTGGTTTATGCCTGCTGCGCTGCATTAGATGTCCTGAACGTGCATTTTTTCCAAAAGTCTGGGTCTCTAGTGCTCGTTGGCACAGTGTCATGTGCGGTGTTGGGCTGTTCTCCCTCCCTCTTCCTTTCTTCCCCTCCTTTGGGATGGGGAGCTGCTCGCTCAGGTTGTGGGGGTGAACACAGCAGGGTTGGTTCTGTTCCCTCAGCCTGACCAGGGGATGACAAAGGGGTTGCTCCTAAAAATCAGCCAGTTTGAGTTTGTAAAGGTAATTATGTTTGGTTTTTTTTTCCAGGAAGAGACAGAGTACCAGGATGAGCAGCCAATTTTCTGCAGAGGTAAAATTAACCAACACTGTCGTCTTGTTTCCAAAACCGCAGGAGGGGGCTGTTTTTTCAAAGCACAGGATGTTTTGGGATAAACAAAGGTGCAGTTAAACAAAATATTAATTGTGGCCTGTAGCCCAGGAATATCAATATCCTGGTAAGCCTGGCTTTGAGCATCGTTTGCTTACAAGGACGTGGAGATGGAGCGGAGTTCTGAAAACCAGAAAGGCAAAAGATGTTTCTTTTCCTGGAGACTTTAAGCAAGCAGAAGGATGGAGCTGATGAGAGGGCAGGGAATGCTGCGTTTGCGGGACCCGTGTGTCCAGGCGGGAAGCGGTGGGTCAGCAGGTGGCACTAGCGCCCCATCCATGCATCCATCCATCCATCCATCCATGCATCCCTCTCCCGGCAGCACCGCTCCACAGCCCCCTGGGTTTGGAAAATATCCTGTTTGCTTCCCTTTTTAGCTCGTGTGTAGTGTCACCCAAATGCCAGACACTTCATCTGAGATCAAAACTCAAGCAACTGCTTCCAGTCTGGGCTGTGCCCTACACCTGAAGTGAGTAACAGTAAGGTCTCTCCTTTCTGCACCCCTTACAGCAAGAATACAAGATCTAACAGCCTGCAAGCTAAAAAAAAAAAAAAAAAAAAAAAAAAAAAAAAAAAAAAAAAAAAAGAAGATGATTTTTCATCTTGTTTTGTTGTCACATTCGCTTTTCCTGAGCATTCCTGCAAGAGCCCTCTAGAAAGGAAATGGAGTTTAGTCTGGAGAAGACTGACAGGACCTTACCAATGTGTCTAAGAATCTGCAGGGGGGTGCCAAGAGGATGGACCAGGCTCTGCTCACTGGTGCAGGGCAACAGGACAAGAGGTAAGGGGAAGAAAGTGATGCACAGGAGGTTCCACCTGAACATGAGGAAGAACTTTACTGAGCAGTGACCGATTGCCCAGAGAGGGTGTGGCGTGTCCTTCCCCAAAGATATTCAAAAGCCACCCAGACACAATCCTAAGTAACATGCTGCAGGGGCTCTGCTTGGGCAGCAAGCTGGACTGGATGACCTCCCAACCAGAACAATCTGTGAGATGGAGGAAAAGCCAGATAGGGAAAAGCCTGCAGAATGAGCACAGACTGACCGGGCACACATGGATTTCCCTATTCCTGTCAATATTTCTGTAGCAGGTCTCAAAGTCCTGCTTATTTCCCTGTGAATCATCCACTCCTCGAGCTCATTCTGTGCCTTGCTCACTTCTTTGCCCTTGGGTCTTCTGCAGAGGCTCAGCGAGCACAAAGCAGGCCCTGTCTCTGCGGTTCAGCCCAGCATCTGAGCACGAAAGTAATTCCATCCCCATCCAGCAAAGCACTTAGCCACATGCTTACCTTTAATTATGTACTTAAACGAAAGACGTGAGAACTTGTGCTCTGGCCTCATGCTGGACAGCACAGAACTTAATGAGATGCTTAAAGTCAAATAAGTACTCGCTGATTTCCTGGATCAGGACCTGCCTAAATAGAAGATTACCTAACCTGATATTTAAAATTCGATTATGTTTAATTTGGAAGTCAGGGCACTTCCTTGAAGTCACATCGATTTGCCATAAACAGTTCTTGGAGGCAATGCCCTTGGGGTCTAACCCAGGCCCCTTTCATCAGGCTCCTGTTGTCACCGGATTTACATCAGGTCCTGGGTCCCTGCAGAGGACAGGGAATGAGAGGGAGGGAGAGAGGGAGGGAGGGAGGGAGGGAGGAAGGAAGGAAGGAAGGCAGGCCATGCACACCCCCATCTCACCTCTTTCACCTCCATAGCCCAAATAAAGCCATGGAGCTCAGCAGATGAATTAAAAGATGTCCATTTTGCTCGTGCAGACAAAGTGTGTGGGTCTGCTGTGTGATGCTTTTGCAGTTGGGACGAGGCAGGGCTGACTTATTGCCCACAAAGTTAAAAACAGGATGGTGACTCCATCACCACACAGCTTTTGAAGAGCTTTTAGCTCTGTTTTCTTTAAAGAGGTGAAATGGATAAACCAACAAATAAACTTAATTAGAACAGAGAAATAAATTTGTACAGATTTACATGCCTCTGGATAGTAATACATCTTCTCACTTCTGTGGGGGGAGAAAAGGAAAAAAAAATATGAGTTTGTTTTGGACATAAGTATATGAATGGGATACTGGAACCGTCTTAAACACACTTCAGTGCAGCTAAGAGAGGAATTCACACATAATCCTGTGCCCAGATGTTAGCGTTTTCTTCTTCACACAAGACATCTATCATCAGAAAGGGGAAGCTGTCTCATTTAATTTGCATTCCAGGTTACTAAGGAATTTAGTTTGTTGCAGTAAGCCTGGGCAGTGTTTTGCTTAGCTACAGAAGCCAGAGGCAGATTGTATAATTTCCATTTCCTGATTATATGACAATCGTAAGTGAGAGGGCAAAGCTTGGACTGTTTACTACTGGATGCGGGGTTTAAAGGGCTGTTTACAAAATTAGGATTATGAAGAGAGAGAGTTCCCTAAAACCAGCTTGCTCCCACTTCCTGTCCTGATATTATCCTGAAGGATCCCTTCATTTAAATCTCCAGTTCGTCCTGTAACAAATTTGAAACTTTGCCGCTTT
Organism: Cettia cetti; assembly: GCA_013401135.1. Classification (NCBI taxonomy): domain Eukaryota; kingdom Metazoa; phylum Chordata; class Aves; order Passeriformes; family Sylviidae; genus Cettia; species Cettia cetti. The sequence goes on along the minus strand of VZUI01052115.1, from coordinate 27,796 downwards.
ATTTTATTAACAGGAATATGTTCGCAGTGTGTTTTTGATTGCAGCTGGTGCCTGATGCAATTTGGTTCTTATCTTCTCCTTGCAGGTCTGATACATTAGAGGAGAGCAGTAGTTTTCTCTGGGCCTAATCCCTGGAATGTCTCAGGAATCAATCTCCTGGGATCTCCCTTGTGACAGATCTGGTGTGCTCTCTGACATTTGTGGCACTGCCAGACGCATAACACCCTTTTCCTTGCTTTTTCCCCCATGGTCCATTCCTTAGTTCTCCTGCCTTTTTTGAGCTTTGGCTTTCCTTTCCTCCATCCATTCCCAGGGATTTTGCAGAATCCAAAAGGTGGCTGGCAGCACCCAGGGTGAGGCATGGGGGAGAGGGGGGCTGAGCTGGATGACTGCATCCAAACAACCCACAGCTCTGAAAAATGCTTAGTGCAGGGGCTGGATACAAACGTGGTGGCTCAGGCCCATGTCCACAAAGAACGAGAGAGAGGAATTAAACACCCTGTTCCTTTAGCCAACCAAGATAGGCTGATGTTTCACAATCATAACAAAGAGGGGGCGGTGGGGCCAAGCTGCCTCTTGGCTGTTCTTTATCCCTGTGAGTAGTACAGAAGGACAAAGCTCAGATGGGATGAGCACATCCTAGGCTGTAAGGCAAGTGCAGATGTCCCCTCCCGAGAGGAGCTCCTGGCAGCTGGAGGCTGCACGCTGCTCACCACGGAGCTGCACCAGCTCCAGCAGAGAACCGTGGCTCCTCCTGCTCCTCAGCACCCCTCAGCAGCACAGCAGAGCAAGGCAGTCCTGCTCTCCTTTTTTGTGCTCCCTTTTTTGCAGAGCTGATGGGTGAGCATTGACTTTTGGGGTGCAGCAGAGGGGGCTGCTGGAGGTGAGTGAAGTGGGGCGCCCCAGCAGGCAACTCCCACCAGGTGCCAGCGACAGGGCTGTCCCACCAGCCATGGCAGTGGCAAGAGGCATTGTCACAGAGCTTGTCCAAGTCAGTCCTGGCGGGTGCTTGGCTGCCCACATCCCTTCTCCCACTGCAGCTCTGCTGGGGACGCTCCTGTGCTGGAGCTGGCACCTTCCCTCCCTTCCCCTCCCGGGTTTTCCATTGCGACTCCTGGGCTGTGTATAGAAGAAGGTTCTGTTTCTTGTTCTTTTGCAATACTAGTAGCATTCAGTTTAAATTTAATTTTCTTCTTTTCAACAAGCATTTTTTTGGCAGTGCCTTCTTTGCCCTTCAGCTGTTTAAAATGTTTATTTCTCGTTTTGCACATGTTTGACAAAGACAGCACTTACACAATTCCTCTCCGAATAATTCCCTTTATCCCTGGAGCCAACAAAGTGAAGAGATTATAAAATGAGACACTGCACTCCTGTGTTAGGCAGCGAGGTTGCCCATCTTGTTTCTCTGCTCTAGAAGGCAGTGCTGGGATATGAAACCTCAAACCCCCTGTGCTGCTCCAGCTCCTCCCAAAATCTCTTCCTGCACTTCACCATTTTTCCAGAGGTACAAACAGCTTGTGGGGCAGGGAAGAAACTGGAGCTCACAGCCTGAACTGTCATTTTAAAGTCCACACTCACCTTTCTTCCTGTTCTCTAGGGCCTTGAGGTTTGTTTCACCTCACCAAAACTGGGGCACCTCCTGAGGCAGTCACACTTTCCAGTATGGTCAGGAAGGGTGGGTGATTTATCAGTGAGATAAATTGTCTCAAGATATCATTGCTTTCAGACAGCACAAACTACTTTGCACATGAGCAAACTGAGAAAAGTGTTAGCCTTCCTTGTTATCTCTTCCAAACAAGTCACCAGTGACTAAATGACCAAGTATTTTCCTGAAGTCCTGCATTATTTATGTTTAATCCACTGATTACTCAAAAAAAGTGGTCTGGATTAAAAAAAAAAAAAAAAAAAGCTGTACAATAAAAGCGGTTTTAACAGTGAAAATCTGTGTCAGTATTTAGGGAAAAATAATCTCAAGATTTGCTCTAAGCTTAGCCCAAGATTAAAACTGATATAGAAGGAGAAAATGGTAGAGTAATAGAATGGTTTGTAATAGATTTAATTCACTCAAAGTTTTTGTAAATTTGGCAAAATTGTTCTGGTTTGGAATTTTAGCCTGAGCTGATAGCTCATACTTCAATAAACAACTACTGCTTTCTTCCTGTCTGCAATTTCAGTTGGATGCATCCACTATTTGACGACTTTAATTTCTTTGCAGGGGAAAAAAATCTTGTCACCAGCCATGAGTAGTTGACAACTGCATCTGCATTGTTTGCCACATTACAAATACAGGCTGAAATCCCGCATTGGCAAAACTCTCCTGACTTTCACTAGGGCCAGGTTTTTCCTCACGGGGTAGTTTGGTTCTTCCACCATCTATCTGGCTAATTGCTATAATGAGATTTGCAAAGAGCAAGCTTGAAAGTCAGCTGGAAAGTCCAAGGTGAGCTATTGCCTCAAATTCACTTTCCATGAGCATTCTCACAGAAAAAGGTGGAGTGCTGAAATGTGCAGGGAAAATGAACAAAACAGACCTGCAAACATCATTAAGTCCAAACTCAGTTTAGGGATCAAATTCCCTTGCAAAGAAGGATCTTTCTCTTTTAATATTATTTCAGCTCTGTGAATTTCATGCTTCAAAACTGTCCATGAAAAATAGAAAAATTAAAACCAGAGAAATAGAAAAACGTATGGGTGATGTGACAGGGTTTGCTCCACATGTGAGGAAATGAGTTGTGAGCACTTCCCTCCCCAGCTCTGCTGCTGGGCAGAGATGGGCAGCACCCCTCAAGCTCTCCCTGTGGCTGTTCTCCTCCATGCCCTGCATCCATGGGCACTGCACACCCTGCTTGGCTCCTGGTTCCTTGGAGGGGATTCTGGTGCAATATCTGTAGCTGCGTGGAATCCAGTAACGATGATTTTTGGAAACCAAACTGAACACACCTTGGTTTTTAGGGCAGATATTCAGGATGTCATCTGCTTCAAAGGGCTTTGACACTGGCTTCCTTCTCTTACCCCACTCTTAACCCAATTTTTTTTATTTTTTCCAACTTTGTTTAGACTGGGTGTTAGGATTCCTCCTTCAAAATCTTTGGAAATGTTATGAAGAAATGAATGTAGGTAGCCTGTGCCTGGGCTTCTGGGGACAACCTTCAGATGCTGAAAATAAAACTCTGGAATACCATGCTCAGGAAAGCAAGTAGAAAATGCTGCCACTTGGGCCCCTGATAAGTCAGTTGGGCAAACCATGTGGTAGGAAACAGTCCCATCCTGGCACGGCCTTGGGCTGTGAAAACATCTGATTGTCTGTATAAGCAAAGTATTTCCTGATGGTGCAGTATTCACTTTTTTGTTTTATACCCAGGCTATCCACTTCCTCTTCTAAATGTGTAAGAATATTAATACCTAGTGCCCACTCAATTCCAGTAATTAAATTTCGGCCTATGTACAATTTAGGTAGACGTATGTTTTACAGTGCATTACAGATATCAGCTCAGACAATATTCTTAGTGAAAAGTGGAAAGTCTCTGTTTTGAAACTCCCCAGGTTTCTTCTTCACCTGAAACAAGTGATGAGCTAGACAGGGACTCGCACAGAAAAGTTGTCCAAGAAGTCCTTGCCACCAAGGAGTTTAATATGAAAATATTTTGCCATCTATGCACAGCAGTTTCTGCATTTTTGAAAGCAAACCACGCATTTGTGTAAGAATTTGCAGCTGAAAAATAAGTGCTGTGGGAATTCAGCTTCCTCAGTCTTACTCGTCAGAAAATCTTACAGTTGTGAAAGTGTAGGATTTGTGATACTTGTAATTTTCTCTTGGCAACTTTCTGCAGCTGTTTGTGGTAAACTGTCCTGAAACCATTGCTTCTTTTAGGTTTAATAAAGCTGGTGAGCAGCCTTGTTTTCTTTGCATTTGCACACCAGCAGACCAGCTATGTTCCTCACTATTACACGGATTTTCCATCTGTCCTCAGAAGTTTTGGTAATGTTAGGTTATGGTTTTCATATTCCTCTTTTTTTTCTTTTTTTTTTTTTTTTCACGAGCCACTCTTATGTGTAGGCATGGCAGGTGCAAGATGGTTATTCAATTGAAATTCTAGAATATATATATATTCTTAATTTTCAAGTTCTCCATCATTCTCTTTCCACTGCCTCACTGTAGCTCTGTAATTGATTTTCCTGTCAGGTCCATCGCTGCCTTGGACTACCAGAAGTGACATTTGCTCCTGACTCTCTTATGCACAGCTATCAAGTTCATTAAATACAGCACCCCACGTTCTCTTATCTGGCTGTAGGTGCTGGAACAGCTCTGTGGTGTTTATTCAGGGGTGTAAGGAATTGTTTTTTGCAATCATGGCTTGGCAAAGAGCAAACCAGGAAAGGGTGCCCAGATCAGAATGAGTCTGTCAGGCTCATTTTCTCCTTGCTTTTAATGCTGGATTTATTTTGTCAGCTTCTTGAGGAAGTGGAACATACAGATGTTTGATACTTGGCTGGAAACAAATTCATTTACATTCCTGAGGGGAAAAGAATATCAAACAAAGTCTGCTTTACTTCTTGTCTTCTGTTGACCAAACCTGAGTCTAATCAGGGAAGCACAGTACCCTGTGGTCCTGATAGAGCTGCCTAAGGCTTGATTTGAAGGTTACAAGGAGAGCCTGGATATTTAATTGGAATAAAATATCATGGATCTGTGGCTAAACGGCTCTAATTTTGAATAGACAGCAGAGCTGAGCAGGAGTCACTGCATTTCCAGCAGGACACTTGATGGGAAGGCAGATGGGGCTTCTGGGTGTCTGCTGGGCCTCTGCAAGAGTGGTAGGTACAACTGAGATCTCATTCTGTGCATCCCAAATAAAGTACTCAGTATTTCTGCTTATTTATAACCTGAGTCCTGTGTCAGGATATGAAAGTGGAGCTGGTTCCCAGGCAGAAATGGTCCTGAGGGAGGGAGGAAAGTGAAAAAGATGCTCCTACAGGAAGGAGGTCTTGCACAAGGTCAAGCTCCTTCAAAATGGTAGTGAAACGTTCAATCCCATTAATTCCTGCTCACAGTACTAAAATAAAATATTTCACTGTTTGCTTCCTACTCCAGGGCCAAGCTGCATGTTAAAATTGATAATAGTAAATCATAACATTAGGAAAAATATCCTGTTTCATACATACTTCTCTTTAATGGTATATGATTAGGAACCAAAGAGGAAAAAAATTATCAGAATTTCTATCCCTTATCTGCAAAGGTCTTCAACACAGTTAAAATGGCCAACATTTCCATATGGACTCCAGCTGCCAAATGCATAACTGAAATAGAGATATAGGGCATAAACAACCAGCAAGATCGTTTTCTAAAATACAGACCATTAATATCTAAAATTGTCATGGGATAACCCTGCAAAGAGAAAAGGAAAAAAATAAAGTAGCATGGGAAGTTCCAAAATCAGATAAAACAGATTTAAGTAACAGGTTCTCCTAATATCTGTCAGCTAGTGATTTTCCAGATAGGTGATGCCTCAAGCGTTTCCACGGAGCAGAGAGAGCTCCCTGCAGCTGTGCCTTCTGCACGATGGTGAAGAACACACCACATACCAAGAAATGGAGAAAACTGAGAGTCTGAGCCTGCACCACTCTCCCAAAGCCTTGCTCGGAGAGCTCAGCAGCTTGAAACACGCTGCTCAGAAATTCCGATCGAGTAGGGGCACGGAGGCTTTGTCAGGAATGTTTGATCATATCCTTTTGTGAAACCTAAATACTTTCCAGATTCAGAGACTCCTGCCCTTGGAGGAGGACAGCTAAGTAAAGTCAGCATTTTTAACCTGTAACTCTTCCCAGCATTAGCCATGCAAATACAACTCCAACTGGAATTAGAAGAATGTATGGAGATGCATTGATTTTATGAATATTTCATTTTAATCCCTTTTCAGTTAGAGAGCCCATCCATTGCCACCTTTTATCACTGCAGGTTTACTGCTGAATGGTGTAAAATCTTTTGGCTTAAAGCTCTGTCATGATTCTCCTAAGGCTATACTGTCACAGACATGTTCTACCTTTCCAGCAGAACTTCTACATAACTTACAAAGCAATAAACCAGATTTTCTCTCTCTGAGTGGATGAACGGGAAAATTCATCCTTTCTTCTGTGCTTTTCACAAATTAAATATTTCAGATTAACTTCATCCTTTCCCAACTGTAAGCACAGTTGGCCTTTTTCAGAAAAGTTGTTATTTAATGTTTTAGCTGTCATTTTTGCCAGTTTATGAAAGTGAAAGACTGATTCTACTCTCTATGCTGTCTCTGATGCTTGAACTGTAACCCTTATGTGAAGTACTTGGGATCTGCAAAGTGCAGAAGCATGTGTTTAGAAGGAAATGGAAAATGTGGTATTTCTTAGTACTACAAGGTGGTTTTCAAATAACAAATTACTTCAGACAAGAGTGACTATGCTGTAGAAGAGAATATATTTACTGTAGTGAGATAGAGTTGCATTTCCAAGGTCAGTATTTTCCCTCATGCTCTGGACAGAACTTGAAGGAATCTTTGGTGCAAACACTATAATTTAAAATTTGGAAGAAGCATAGTCAGGAAGAAGCATGTTTCTGCTGCCTGGCATGCAGGGTTTGCATGTCTGTGAAGCTCTTTTAGAAATAAAAAGTGTTTGAGGTGAGTGTCAGGTTTGGTTTAGGCCCTTCAACCTTCGGTTAAGGAACTCCTCACTCTTTGTTTTAGGTTTGCCTGGCCTTATAATTTACTAATTTGGTGACTTGCTTGGAAACAAAATCAATACTTTTAAGGAGCCAGATGACACACACGATTGACAAGTGCCAAAAAGTAGATTTCTCACTGCTTTAAGGGCATACATCTCTGTTGGAAGAAGGGATGTGTGCATCTTGACTTTACAATGTCCTCCTGAGAACATTTTGATCCATAAGGAATAAACATTACTTCCTAACTGGAAGATCCATGTCATAGCCACCTTTAAGAAATTACCTCTCCAGTGTGGCCAAAGAAGAAGGTCAGCTGGGCAGATGGAAAGCTGTGGGAGCCATGGATGAGAGGCCAAAAGACGCTTATCCTTGCTGGATATAGGAGCATCACATGGACAAACCTGAGGAAGCTTCACTGCCGGCAGACTGGAAAAGACAGCTCTGTTGTGCTACCAGAGAAGAAAGACTGAAGGGGGTATAACAAACTGAATTCCGCCACATTCTGAGCAAGGCCTTCCTTCCCTGATGAGTAATTAAGAGAACATGCAAAGAATACATTTTCCTGGCTGAGATTAAGGGATCAGACTTCCCTGGACAGGCCATCAGTCCAAGTCCGTCTTGCAAAACCACAAACCCAGTCACATCTACCCAATGCTCGAGCCCATCCCCCCTCCAGCAGAGAGAGAGACCCCTCAGGTTTGGGACTGGCTTTGGTTGCAAAATAGTCACGGACTTTTCCCTGAGAAAGCTCTCTCCCTGTTCCTCCCAGGCACGGTCTGTGTCAGTCCCTGTGCAATGACAGACCACAAACCCTGCTCTGGGGCTTGAAGAGAGATGGTCCTCGAGAGAACCTATTGTCAGCTGAATCAGGGCATTGTGCACCACCTCCAGCTCCAGCAGGGACCAGGGGGCATGTGTGACATTCAGAAATGTGTGTATACACACATGCATGCATATGAATATGTTGTGGTTATTTAGCTGCTAATGGAGTGATTAGCGGAGGACAATGAATTAAATGAATCCCTTGTGGAGCACATTGTTTTACAGGGAGTTACACCAGCAATAATTAGGACCCTCATTCCTACCTCCCTGCTTCTTCCGTATCTGATTAGGGAAATAAAACAAGTCCCCAGCCCAATTAAGCCTCCCAGCTGGGAAAAGTGTGAATTTTTGAGGCCATCCCTTTCTTCAGCTTGGCTGTCTCCTCATTAATTATTATAAACATATTGGTTACAGTAGTTTGTTTTGGAAGGTAAACAGAAATAAAATACCATGAAAAGTGATACAGTAGCAGAGACCACAACTATGCCCAATTCTGTCTGTCGATTCCCATAAATGTCAATATTTTCATTAGATGACTGGTGCTCCTACTGAAGTGGCCAGCGCTGTTCCAGCAATTCATTATTTTGTTTCCATTCCTTTGAATATGAGTTCTCTACTGCTGTTTAAGCATCCAGCCCTATATAGTGGAGTGCTCACAGCATCTGAAACACCCTCACAACTGAGATCAGAAAACCAGTGAAATATTTCCCCCCAATCACCAGAAGAGAGGCTAGGAAAGGAGTTCCAAACAGAGCTTGTTTGTGCTGCCTGGAAAGCAGCCTTTTCACTAAATCTGCTTGATAGTGACAGCTTAAATCCATCAAGATCCCACACATCCATCCCATCTGGCAAGCGGTAGGGCTGTCCATGTTGTGGGCATCCCAAATACAGTGAGGCTGGAAGTGTCTGGCTGCAGGGAGAGCCCCAGGTAGGGCTCAGGGCTTGGTGGGAAGCTGCTTCTGGAGTCCCAGGAGTGCTGCCTTCAGTTCCTCCAGGAAAGGTGCATCACCACAACTTGTAGAAGCCTGGAATTCCCTTTGAACTTTCCTGGGTGGCTCCCTAGCTTCAGCTGCTGGAGCAGGAATTGTTCATGCATTTTCTTAAATAAAAGAAACAGTTTCACATCCATCTATCGACGGGTTTGTATAAAAGGGTTACAAGGCAGGAGGTTTCTTAAGAGTGTAAGAGTTTAAAAATATGTTCCTGTGGTTAAGAAAATTTCACTCTGAAAAAATGAATTTTCTTTTGAGCTGTTATCAGTTATAAGCTCAGGAGTTCAACTACTAGTTCAGTATAGTGTTAATAACTCTAGGAAATTGTAGACACAAGTAACACCCCCAAAAAAGCATAACAGCCCAACTAAAATGTCCTTGGGATGGGGATAAAAGTCTAGGAAAAATCTGTTGGTTTATACAGGAGCTGGGAAGCTTGAAAATCATAATGATACAGGAATGGAGCAAATAGCAGAGTTAGGACCAGTGTCAAATGTGCATGTCATATCCCTTCTTGGCTTGGCAGGAGATAGCTGGGTGGATAATCTGGTGGACCATAGAAGAGTCTGACAGACCCTGTCCAGCATTCCCAAGTTTTGGCCGGAGCAAGCAGTGCTGTCACATCCATCCTCATGCTCTCTCCTGCATCCTCGGAGCATTTCTGCTGGAGTCCTCCAGTCAGCCATTCCCCTGGCTACCCTGGGCCCTCTCTGACGGGGCAGATGTGAGCCTTCATCCTTGCCACGTGTCCCAAATGCCCCCTTTTCTTCTGCCAGGGGTACAAAGTTACCGAGCTCCTCAACAGCTGCAACAATGGTTAAAAATCCACTCCACTTTCATATATTCACTCCAGTTTGTTTCCAACGCTTTAAGCCTCTGGGGAGCATCCAGCTCTCATATCCATATGTTCAGATGGAAATAACATTTGAGTTGAAGATTCATAGTTTGGTCTATGAGTTGCTGATTTGGCCTTTAAGATGTAGATTTTCAACAACTGAATCTTGTTTAAACTGGTAAGTGCAGCTGCTGCCCTGCCAATTTGTGACCTTACTTCCTTCTGGATGTCCCCACTGGCTTGCATGTTGCTGCCAAGGTACGTAAACTGACCTATAGGTATTCCCTTGCCCTCTAAAGTAATTCTTCAGCTGGGAGTTGCTCGGGCTTTCATTAGAATGACTTTAGAAAACTGATTATGAATCACATCTGCTTGTGATTAAAAACAATTTGTTGTGATTACAGGGGGGGAAATGTTATTTTTTGTGCCCTGTAGCTGCTGCCTGGTTGCAGCTGGTTTTGAGGGTTTCTATCTGTTGGACACCTCTGTGTGCTTCCAGCTCTCCTCTGTTTTCAGCATCATGGCACAGCACCTAATGTTTGCATATCAGGCTGAATTTGTCACTTCTGAGTAGCCAATAAAAATGTTTTGGTGTCTTTTGTCCGCAAAATAGACTTTAAACCACATCAGTGGGATAAATACCAGCTTCTAGGCATGATCATACCTGTGACAGGAGATGCACACAGAAAACCAAAAAGGACCCATTTTTCCAGAAACAAAGTATTCCCAAGCTCTTTCATTTTTCTGAACTGCTTTTCTGTCATTGCAACAAAAGTGAGGTTTTTTGAGTTTTGAATAAATATTTCACTAAATAGGCTCTAGAAAGGGACTTACTTAGCCTGAGGTGAAGGTCCTTTCTGACCTTTCCTATATGCTCAGCTTGAGCTATAGAGTTTGTTTCCTGGGCAGGAATGGTGTTTCTAAAACGCCATGATCTGACATAGTGCTGCAGCAGTAAGTGCAAGGGTTGCATGTAGGAAGGGATTATGGATCAAAAATTCATTATGTGGTTTTGCTTTATGTTTTTCTTTTATTTTCAGGTTGTCTTCTTGTCTATTTGCACAAAGAGTTGAATTAAGTGCCCCAGGTTCATCATTATTCCATTCTCACCAGGCTTGTTTCATATATTTTATTGTTTCCCATTACTCATTCACTCCACTGAATACATAAAATATTTTCTTTACTTGTCATCTTAATACAAACTTTCCCAGGAGCTTTTATCGCTTTTCTTGCTCTTTTCTAGCAATTTGCAGTTGCCATGGAACTGAGATAAGACAATAAAAATCAGCCAATCTATTTAAATACTTTTGCCTAGAAGCATAGAAGTATGTATAGATGAATATATTAGAGAATGAGATATAAAAGTTACATATTCTACGTTTTTGTCAGCATGCACAAGTCATTTTACGTAGGCTGTGCAGCTCTGTGTTTTGAAAGCAGTCATCATCTGATGTTCCTGTGTGCCCAAAAGCTGTCAGTGACTACTCCAGCTTCTCACCGCTGGCACCCCAGCCAGAATTAACTCATTAATGGCGATTCCAAACACAGCCTGTGCAGCTGTGAAGTTGAAACTATGCTTTTCACACCTGCTATATTTTGCACTAGTTCACATTAGGCTTTTAGTGTTGCAGTGTTGCTTGCTCTGAGCCAATGCCCTGGTAAAGACAGTCAATTGTGGCTTTTATCAGATATTGGGGGGAAAAGTGGAGTGGGAATGGCAGGTGCTGCTGGACGCCCTTGGGTGCCCCTTGTGCTCCCCAGGGATCTGCGGGGCTCTGGGAGAGGACTCCTGCCCCACACGGCTCCTCAGTGGCAGTGACTCATTAAAACACGAGCGTGTGTTACCCGGTTGCCAAGGGAACGAGATAATTGAAGTAATTGTTTTTGCAAATTCTCCAGTTGGTATTCAGCGTGTAAGGCTGCCTGTCACTGGGTGAACAGAGCCATCTGGGCTGTAGCCAGCTTTTCTGGGAACCAAAAATACCTTTTCTGTATGGGCAGTGCACATTCCTGCAAGGGTTTTGGGTTGGGGTTTTGGTTTTGTTTTGTTTTTTTTTTTTTTTCTTTTCCGTCTCACAGGACGCAATGCTTTTTTTCCAAGCCAGTTTTTGCCCCTCTGAGACTCGTTGCAGATCCAGCAGCTGCAGATCTGGTTCTCTCCTTACATTTGAATAAACATTCCTGTCCCGACTGGCAAAAGCCCTGTCTCTGGTTTCCTCGGTACCTGCATAGGCAGGGCTGCTAATGCTGCCGAGCAGATGCTGATGCTATCAGCAAACCCGTTCCGAGAGAAAACGCACTCAAAACCCCTCCTCCATCGATAAGAGCAAGCCTCGGATGCTTCCAAAATGTCCAGATTGGCTGTCGGTAGCCGGAATCGCTTCGGCAAACAGCTGGATCTCGTCTCCGGGCACGTTTCTGCTCGTGTAGGGTTGGCAAACTTCGCTCTTCTGCACCAGGGGAAAATCCAGCAGCTCCAGCCGGAGCGGTGGGCTCGGCGTGGCATATCCCTGTGCATCCCCCTGCCCTGCACGTCCCGGTCGTTCCAGAGCGCCACCATCCCTGCAGACAGCACGAGGAAGCTTCTGCGTTCAGGAAAAATTCATGGGTCTGTGCTTGGTATTTTGCTGGAAGCAGGAGTATTCATTTCACTCGTGACCCAAGGCAAATTTAAATGTAGGCTTCCAGAAGTGTTAAAACAGTATAGACAGAGTTTAATGGGCCAGACTCCAAGCTCTATAAATTTAACTATTCCCATATACCCAGTGTAACTTACAAGCTGATTAAAACATGTGTGAATTGATTCCTGTAGACTGACACTTCACGGGTGGCTTTAGACTGAGAAATTATCTGGTTTTGCTTTATAAAGTGCCCTGTATCTTGTACATATGGCTTGAAAACCTCTGAGGCTCTTGGGCTGCTGGACTGGCTGGGCTGACAGCTTGGCAGAGAGACCACAGACAGATTATTATATTGCTTTTATCGCCTGAAGGTTGCAGAAAACACAAACAATATGGTCATGGGGAGAGAGCAAGAACCACTCATCCCTGCTGCTTTGAATGGAAAGTAGCCCCCACCTCAGACTTAGATGAGTGCAGTCATTTTAGTAGATTAGAAGCTCCAGAATGAAGGATCCGTCCTGTAACTCCAGGATGGAGTATTTGGAGACACTACAATGGTACCTCACCAGTGGTGGTATGCACGTACTGATCACCCCAAGGAGAAACAAACCCCTCTGCCCCACATCAAACCCACTCCTTCACCTCCAGGGAGAACCCAGGCTTCAGGGGAGACTTGTGCCCGTGCAAATCCTCTAAGGATATGCCTATGTACATCTGCTGGGGCAGGAGTGTGACCTCCTGTGAAGCTCTGGTGTCACTGTGTCCCGCCCAAGAGGAGGATTATAGCACTCGTGGCAAGACATCATGGAGCCAGTCTTGACTGGGTTTGGGCCACCATCAGAAGAGCTTCATAAACTGATCCTGTGTCCCATGCCAGTAAAGATGTCAGTCAGAGCTACCACCTTCTCCCTGTTTCCACTTCCCTCCTTCCTGCTTTGTTTAATAGCAGTTTCTAATGTTACAAGCAAAGACAGCTGATACACTCCTAGATAAAGTGCCTATAAACTTGGTTTTGATAGCAGGAGAATAAGGAAGGGTGTCCAGTTTAAGAAGAAGTTTGTGCCTTTGTTTATCCTTGCAGGAACACTACTTCCACCCCTCTCCATGCAAATACCCAGCTGAGAGATAACCTAATTTAGGTGCTGTGTCTCCAGCAATGCCCAGGGGGTTGGTTCCAAGAGAAAGCAGCCAATGCTGCCCTGACTCTGTGGGGTTATAAGGTTTAGGATTAAACTCAGCCTGAAGCTGATGGTTTGGGATTTTATTAGAGAAATGGTATTCATCTGGCTTTGTCACCCTGGCTGATCCAGACATCCATCTGGCTGATGGATAAACCAACTGGTTTATTTCAATGTTGGTTGGTTTCAATCTTTGCTTGTGTTCTGCTATTTGTAGGGTGAGTAAGAATGAGAAAGACTGATGAAATGCAAAGGCTGTGATGAAAGAAAGGTTTTGCAATGTGGCACGATGATGTTGTCTACAAAATTAGGCCGAAGCAGTAAAATCAGTTTTGGAAAGGGAGTTGTAGTGACCTTTGATAGTCCATTTCCCTAAGAAGGAGTGCATGGAGTGTGCTGGGGGTTTTATGATTGCTCTGCGAAATTCCAAGCAAATGCATTCCTGGGTCTTAGCTGGGAACCAGAGGACTGTGTGTTTGCCATTTGTAAATTGTATTACTTGAATTCCCTATTAACACGCATAATTCACTATCGCTCTGGATAATCCAGCATGCTGGACTACTTCCACATAACCCAAACCAGAAGGGCTGGACATTGCTTCAATTACTGAGACACTTGAAGTGGAAGCCTAATTCCACACCCTTTCTGTATTGCAGGGGGTCTAGGTCATAAAATCTGGTTTTTCAATCTTGATTCTGAAAGGTGGTGAGATCAATGCCCAGCCCCAGTTCCAGCAGAAGTTCACAACCTGTCAACAACTGTTGTGTCAAACATCAGTTTGGGAAATACCATGGATGAACTGTGCATGCTTAGTGGGAGAAAAAGGATGTCACGACACCCCTCACTTTGAAGGCTGAGTCCCTGGTATCCATCCACTTATATCTTCTACCTCCACCACTTTGCTGTTTCTCTTCACACAAACTCTAATCTTTTTATTCTGTTTCAATAACCTCTGGAGATCACATGATAATTTTATGAATTCTACACAAGAGGCACAAAGGCAGCTACAAGCCAACCTCCATGCTTAAAGTGACCCAAAATGCAAATCTCTGCTGGAGTGATTTGAAACCAAAAGCTAGTTTTGATTATTCCCTTTTTTTTTTTTTTTTTTTTTTTCCCAGGACCTAATGGCAAAAAAACGTACAAGCTCTCTTCAGGGCTGTATGGTTTTAAGTTAGTCTATTAATCTTTGTTATCTAAATTAATGGAATTTTTGTATTACATAGATCTTTATATATTATAATCCTTGCCAGTGCTGGAGGTAATGGGTGTTGCCACTATGATATTTTGCATTCTTTGATATTTACGTTATTTTTTTAACAGATTGGCCAAAAGTCCAAACAAGTGCATGGGCACACTGTTTGCAAACCCAGCTCTGGAGTTTTTACCTCCTCAGCCATATGAAAAAGCAAAAAGGTGAGAGTGAGCAGGATCAGTTTTCCTGCAGGCACTGAGGTCAGGGGTTCTTCCTGTTCCATCCAGCTCACTACTCCTGCTTGCACAGTTGATAAAAACTGGAGAACACAATACTGGTGCATGTGTCCAGACCAGTGCTTTAGACTTCACTTCTATGAGGTAACATGGTCCTTTTTTCTCTAATTCTTGCCCAGAATGGAAATTTTGTATTTTCTCCCATGCCCTGCCTCAAGGCAAGGGTTTCTTTGGGCAAAATGCAACTGAACCTCAGGCATTTTCTTTCCTTTTCATGGAAAAGGATTTTGCTTTGAATGAACCCCCAAAGCATTACAGATCCTTGTATTTACTTCATAGACTTCAGCCTGAGGAATATAACAGAGCTCTGTGTGTCTAAAAAACAAGATTTCTCCCAGACTGCCCTCCTGAAAGGATATGGGTTTCCCACTATTTAATTCATAGTGCATTTAAGCCACTTTTCTTCTTGTCCCAGCTGGAAGCAGAAACTGCCAGAGGTTCATGAAAATGAAAAATGGTGAGTGAAATATATTGTAAATCCAAACTTTCAAACCCCAATAAGGCTTAATTATGATTTCATCCAAAGTGGCTCACGTAATTACTTCTCCCAGGTTTTAATGCTGTAAACCTGTCTTCTGCAGCTCCCATTGGCCGTGCCAGGAACTGACCTCCAGATTTATCACTTGAGCAGGAAAACATATAATGATCCTTTAAAACTTGCCAGTTGCTGGAGAGCTTAATATCGCTGCCTTAGATTAGGAGCATTCTCGAAAGCAAGTGGGAGGAAGTTCAAGGAGCACTGAAGAAACTCTATCTATTTATCTAAGGCAAAACTGGCAAATTTTTAAGGTTTTCTCCTCCAGGTAATGTCAAATAGCACTGGAGGTCCCTACATAATCTGGACCAGGAATCATATGTCATTAAAGAAAGTAAAGGGCCTGTCAAAGAGAATTTCCTCTTCTTGTCATGTTGTCACTTTGCCCCCAGCGTGATTCGTGTCATCACCAGTAATTCCTGCACCCCAGGAATTTGCAGGTCTGGTCTTCCCTTTAATCCAGTGGTTAGATGGACTGGCCAAGCTCCACAGGGCTGTGAGTTCCACTGGGCATGGGGCTGACATATTCAAGAGATTGATTTCAAATGTACACGTGCAATGAAATGCACGAGGTGATGGTCCAAGAGGAATGTTTTTGTCATCGTCCTCCAGCCTAGCGTCGTTCCTTTTTAGTGCTATTAATAAATTAACATCCTTCATTTGTAGGAACTAGAAGTCTGATTACCTTCCAGGCCTTATTCTCTTCATCTGGATCATTAAGTGGCGCCAACAGTCCGCCTAGAGGTGTCTTTCCTTGCTCAGTCATCTGCACATACAAATTAATCCCCTTCCCAAAGATTTCTTTTTCTCAATTCTGTGTTTCTTATGGCTAAGCCCTGCATCGTTCATGATTTTACTTTTCATGCTGCTTGGAAAATTACCTGTCCCTTCAAAAACTGCAGTGATCCATGTGTATGCAATAACATTTGAATGCTTCTAAAACAAGAAGGAAAAATAAAAAGCAATCACTCTGAAAGTCCAAGACTCCCTGCCTTGCACACCACAATATAAACTTAAAACTCAGTGTCTACCAAAGGGTTTTTACGTTGTCTCTTATGCTGTGGAGCTCATTAATGCACAGGTTTGTATCATAGATTGGTTTGGACTGGAAGGGATAGTATCAGGGATGCAGCCAGCCCCAAACCTTCGTGCACAAAGCTCCTCCTCGCCCAGGTGCCGTGACTCCGACAAACCGCATCCTTCCCTAGGCAAGGCAGCTTTCCAAAAAAAAACCCCAACCATCACCATCAACACGACTTCCTGCACTAACTCCTCCATAAACAACCACCCTATTTATGATTCCCAGCAATCTTTCCTGTTAGGCGCAGAATTGCTAATTGCTGGCTTACAGCTCCTTCCTCCCTGCAGCAGTCAGACCAGCGGAGCCTGGCCACACTCCAGGTTTTTGGCTGCAGAGGGGACAAGCATTTTCAGCCCTCTGATTTGATTTTTCCCCTCCAGAGACACAGGTCTGTGTTTGCACAGCCTGGTGGTTGATGCTCGTGCAAGGGTGGGAGTTCAGGATATGACCTGGCCCCTCGCCTCCTGGTTTCTGTTTATCCCAGAGCAGAAGGGAGGGTTCCTATGGAGCAGCCCTTAATTTGGGGAAATAATGTGTGGTTTCCACTTGGAAACTCTTAATTAAATAGGCTGTGTAGGCCTGGAAATGAGTCTGTGTTTATCTGAATGCAAATTTTGTTTTCCTGGGTGTGGGCAAATGGCAGGGTAAATTAGGGGACAGAAGTGTTCACTCCAGAATTAAAACACTCAGTGCCAGCTCCACCAGCCCTGGAGAAAAGGAAAAGCAGAAATGCAGACATCCTGACCAGTTTACAATTTTCGTGTTTCTGAGATGAGTATCTAATTTCTAGATTAACTTATTGTTTATCTAGGTCACATGCTTTCCTTCATCTTTGGGAGGCAAACTGAAGCTGAGAAAGAAACGGTCCTGATGTGTTCACCGTGAGCAAGAGGAGCAGTTTTGTATAAAGATACAGTTTATCAAACAGGGTTTGCTCTCACATCCCTCTGTCTTCGTGTTTTTGTTGTAGCTGTCTTTTTCCCTCGGGGTTTTCCATTGACTGAATTGTCTAAACACTTTGACCACGATTGCCAAATTATACTTTCCTTCAGAGATCGTACTCCAGATAACTGAGTTGAGTAGCTGACTGCAGAGAGGAGGGATACATAGCACACCGAGTTCTTAGCACTTTCGTTTATCAGCTAGAGCATCTTAATTATTAACCTTGTGACAAAGAGGGGTTTCTCCCATAGCCCTGGGGGCAGATGTAGGGATTGCCAGAAGGGAGGCTGCAGACAGCAGGCTGCGCCCTCCCTTTGTCACAGCCCAGGCACAGCCGGAGTGCTTTTGACAGCTGAGGGTGCACACTGCACATCCCCGGATTTGGGTGCGTCTTGGGCACCTTTCCAAGGGCCTGGCACCTTGTAAGGGGAGGAAAGGGCAAGGAAGCGTGGCTGCTTGGCCTTTTCTGCTCTCACTCTGCTTTTGGTGCCAAAGAACTGTTTCCACCTACATTTCTAAAGGTGACTTGCATCAAAAGAGAAAAAAAAAAAAAAAAAAAAAAGTGGCAGCTTTACAGGTATGTAAACACCTTGTATTACAAACAGCAATATAAAAGCCTGACTTGACCTGACAGCTTTTCTTTAAAGAAAATATTCCCTGCCTATAATGAACCTCCTGTCACTGATTCCTGGTTCCAGAAACATACCATGCTGTTCCAAGAAATTGTTGCACAAGTGAATTCATAACAAAGTAATCATGGAGAAAGCAGGTTCCTTATAGCAAAGCTGTTATAAAGCATCGCAGACATGGGTATTTTAATCTCCCAAAGTGTCTCTGTCAGTAGTTCCCTTGCTCGGAGCAATTTGGACCAGAATGACAGCAGCAATAATTGAAGGATGAGTCACTGGCTGTATTGTAGGTGAGACATCATCGTGCAGGGAAGGCCAAGAGACAAACCTTGAAAAACAAGCTTGTTTTTATACTGCTGCTGTCTCTCACCCTGGCAGTCCTGGAAAGGGCAATACAGATGGCCCCAGACTCAGGGCCCATCAGAGCTGTCACCTCATCTTGAAGTTACCAGTTCACCTCCAGACTGTCACTGATCCCTGTCACACAAATTCTTAGTCTGAATATAGAAATATGCACGAGAAAATTCAGTCCCTGAATGCCAGATTTGCTCTGGGTTGGAACCAGCAGAAGGGAGGCAGTGAGAAAACCCGAATTCTTAAATTTGCTCTTGAGATCAGGATCCAGAACTAGACAAAAATGGCCATCCAGGTTTAGAAGGGCAGGAACATGACACCAAGCTCAGAGCTTGAATCAGGGAAGCTGTTTTCAGTTTCGTTCTTTGCGATTTTAGCACTGACAGAGCAATACTGAAGTTGGAAAGCTTTGAAATGAGATTCAGGGAGAAAATGAGGGTGGCAAAGATGCAAAAGAAGAAAGGGCAACAAGAAGAAGGGCCAAGGAAGGGCAGAACTGCCTTTTGCAGCTGCTGCTTGGGCTTGGCTTCTGAACCCACTGTGGGTTCAGAAGCCCTGGCAAAAATTACTTTTGCTACCCATGACGTTTGAGCTGCTTATTTTGGCACACTGAGGTAGGAGAAGAGGCTGGAAGGAGAGGGGGTCCTGCCTTCCCTGCTGAACCATGCCTGAAGCTGGCCCTGGGGATGGAGGACAAGAATGGTATCATTCAGGCAGCCTGTCATCTAAACCAAGCAAGTGTCACTATTCTGATTTATTAGCCCACATTTATTAAGGGATTTGCTGACTAAAGCAGAGGGGAAGACAACCTGTGTTTCCTACCACTCGTCCCTAACAAACCATCACTTACTTTTTCGCCTCGGAAAAAAACTTGAAATGGACATTTTTCCCAGCATGGGAATGTGGAAAGGGAATTTTATCCTTCAGAGGAGGCGCAGGGAGCTGCATGTACCTGGCACGTTTAAGGATGCACTCACCAGCTCCGGGGGCTGGGGCCAGGGAGGCAACAAGTGAAGGGTAACATGATCTATCCTTAGTGAGAGGTGAAGGAGTTGTGGAGCCGGGCAGAGGGAAGGGAGGGCTGAGGCAGCCAGGAGCATGCACTGACTGGCACCAAGGCAGGGAAAACAGCTCTTGGAACCGCTTCCATAAATTTTCTTTTCCTTGAAGCATTCGACAGAAAAAGAGAGAGGGGAAGAGAGGGAAAGGGAGGAAGAGGCAGATGGAAGTGTGAACCGTAAAACCGTGCAAAAGCAGGGCTGGGCACTCCCTCCACACTCCAGCACAGCGGCTGGAAAGGCTGGAGGGGCTCGACTGCCTCTTACAGAGCTGGCCCATGGCTTGGGGTGGGTCCTGGAGAGGTCTGCGCGAAGGACAGATAAATCAGCGGAGCCCGAGGGCTGGACCAGCAGGCAGGGACACGTGGGGAGAGGCCAGGAATCCCCCAGCAGCACAGCCAAGCACCTCGGAGCAAGGTGCACACCGAATTCCCTGCCCTGGGCACGGCTTTGTCCCCTCTCCGGGACTCTGAGCACCCCCCAAGGGTCCTGCAGACACATCCAGCTCCCATCATTGCCAGGTGTGTTTGGAGGAGCTGTACAGGGGCCTGAGAAATGTTTCCTTTCTCATGCTCGAGTCCTGAAAATTGTTAAACTGCTCTCTTGCAAGAGACTTTCCTTCCCTTAATACCACGTTTCTGTGCTGAGGAAGTATTTCTTTGTGCTAAGGAAAATGTGAATGGGAAGAAAGTCAGTATAAACACAGCCTCAATCATCAGATATTTCCTTTTTTAGTTCTCAGTGCTTTTAACAACAACGCAGTATAAACAGAAGTTGCTTCTTTCCAACCTCTGTTAGTAGTGGCTGGACCATTAGCTGTTTCCTTTTAACTTGAGGTTAGTCCCGTGGCAGCTCTCAGGCCGGTTCAAACACAGGTTGCCTGTTTCAGAAGAGTGTGTGCTGAGCACAGGGGGCAAAGTGACTTCCCCAGCATCACGAAAAAAGCCTGATGCAAACCCCTTTTGAAGCAATGAAACAGTTGCATTGGCTTCATCTGGGGATTTGGAGAAGACCCTGAGTCAGAGTGTGGGGCAGCAAAACCACAGCTGCTGATGCCCTCAGCATGTCTCCTCCTTTAAATCATCATTTTCTTTCATTTTGGACAGGGACAGTGGGAACCATGAAGACATAGAATAAGACTGGCTAAACATATAAAAGTGTTAAAGAGCTCTTTAATCTTTCTAAGATGTGCTCAATGAAAACATTTCCTATCTAATAAATGTATGACTAAGAATAATATTCAGAGAGCCATAACTCTTTCCAGCAAAGACTTTGAATGCAAAACAGATCAGAATGCTCCTGGACAGGGAAAAGCAGTTGGTTCTTATTGTAGTCACCAGGGTGACTTCTCCGCTCCCTTTGCTGGCATTCCAGATGGGAAAGTGGGACAGCAGGATATAATGTTACTGCTACCATGGCAAAGACTTATCTGTGCTTGCTTTGAGAGCCTTCCAAAGCAACCCATTCCTTTTTTTTCTACACTGACTCAGGCTGTTAGGAAATCACAAAGATGCCTGCAACGAGAATTGTCACCAAAAGTCGAAGATACCTAGATAGGTATCTCAAATATAACATTTTAAGGGATTAATGGCTCTAGAAACTCAAAGGTATGGACAGCATGAATGAGGCATCTCCTCTGTGGTATAATGGGGAGAGGATTTGGCATGATCCTGGTAACTGGGACTCTAGACCACATGCTGTTGGGTGACCCTGGGAAAGTCCCTTTCTTCAAGTCTGTGCAAAACAGGAACTGTCTCCTGCTTTTCAGACTTAAAAGGCAGGATGACTTATTATGGTTGTTCTTTTGGTCCTCTCAAGTTATTTTTCTCAGTCAGCTCAAGCTCTTTTATCAGGGTAGCAGCCCTCTGACATCTGAGAGGCTGGACAAGCTTAAACAGGGGTCATTTATGAAATGGAATTAAACTTTACTTGTAGTTTAACAAGAATCCAACTGTGTTATCCCCTGAATCATTGAAATGTCAGCCTCTTAAAAACTTACATAGCCTAAACAAACCATAGGCTGTTGCTAAGGAAAATAATGCAATATTCTAATAATTACTTCAGCATGTGTTATAACAATTCTCTGAAGGAGACATTGTTTGCTTTTCAGATTTTTCTCAGGTTTGTATGGATGGTATTTGATTTGATTGCTTTTCATCACATATCATAACACCATTCTTTCCTTTTTTTCAAAAACATGAGGAAGGATATTTTTCCAAGGCTGCAGAAAATCTTGGAAGTGAGGAGCACCCATAGAACAGGGGCAGCTAAGATCTTTGGGGAAGTCTGAATTCCTTCACTCTTACAGCTCTCACACTCTCACCCTGTAAGTTAGGAAATCGACAGGATAAATAGATTGGTTCTACACACAACTGAAGGGCCATCTTTAGTACAGATTTAAAGCAAAAAAAATTGGGCATTTAATATTATTCTGTGGCACTGTAGGAAATGCAGAGAACTTGTTGAGTTCTGTTGCTTCTTCATCTCTAGACATGAGCAGAAGATGTCACTTCTCATCAGGTGGGGAAGTTCTTATCTTTAATACCATTTCTGTTGGGACTATTTTTTTCTAAATTTGTACATTTTCCTGAAAGTTTTGGCATGCGAGTTAGACAGCTCTTGAGATCCTGTCAGATATTATTGCCTTCTCTGTGAAGTATGTATATGGGCTTTGTGCTGAGCATAACCCAGGCTTGTGTAAAGATAAAATATTTAAAAATACGCAGTTGGGTTTTCTTTACCTTGGCCTTCTTAAGTATAGAAAATAAGCACTTGTGCTTGTGTCGAAGGAAAGTGTTTCTATATGGCTTAGTGAAATAAGCCATTCAACACCACTAAACCCTTCCAAAATACCCTTTCAGAGCTGTCAGAGTGAGAGACCTCGAGCCACCATGTCAACAGCACGCTGTTAATGCTGCCAGAGTTGGAGGGAAGCAGGAGTTTGACACCGAGCCCATTTAGAAATGACACAACATTGTCTTAGGCAATTAATGGACATCATTAATTGATGGATACCATCATTTTGGGATGGAACCTTCCTTTTCTCTTCCCTTCCAAAGTGCTCACCCTTCCAGCAGCAGGTCAGCATGCCTCGTGTGCCTTTAGCCCAAAGCAAATATTATGCAAATAGAAATGGAAAAATGCTTGATTTTATTTCCTGCATTTTGCTCCTGGTTGAAAGAGAGCACAGTGGATCCTGGGGGCTTTTATCTGACAAAGTCAAAAATACCTGATTGCAAACATAAGAATTGCAAATAATTCCCCCTATATATCAAACACTGTTTTTAAGTTTTCAGGTGATACTGTCCTTAAACCAAAACTCATTTCAACACCAAAGCTGAATGTCCTTTGCCACTTAGGATGTTGAAGCCCACCTGTTGTGCTGCCCAGCACTGCATATGCCAGTGTTAGAAATCAAACAGCAGAGTTTCCTCAAGGTGGAAAATATCAACAACTGACTTCTCAGAACACAGCCTTGAGCTTTTGTTGTGATGGGAATGTGATAGCTTATTTTTAAACAGATATGACAAGATTTTCTGACCTTCTACACAGGTAGAAAATGAGACACACATACACACATACCTAAGGTCTTTAAATTTGAAATCACTTATATTTATGCACTTTAAGAACTCCAGAAGAAGTTCCACTGTATTGAAAAACTCCACCTTGCTCCTGACTGGGACCAGATCTTTTCTTGGTATAGGGCAAGGGAGGTTTTCAGGCTTTGTTTCCTTGCCTATGTAACTCAGTCTTACAAATTTCAAGTTTACATTGCCTTTTTTTTTTTCTTTGCTACACCTAGGTTTTGAAGAAAAGCTTGATTATATATTATTGACCTTTTGATCACCTGAGCAATATATATAGTTCTTTTTAAACTACACAGCTCATTGCATCTATTTTGCATACAATAGCCCATTTCACAAAATAGTTCAGTATTTTGCATAAGCAGCAGCTCACTCCCAATTAGTACTTTCAGAATTTCAACATTAATTAAAGGCAAAGGCAGAAGCCTGTTTTGGTTCTGTACAATAATGCAGATTTGCAGCTTAGATTGCTGGGTCTTGCTCATGGAAACCCCCAGCAAAGGGAGGTGGTTGTGGTGGGGAGGAGAGCAATACTTGTGCCATCAATGGCTTTTCTCTGTGCTTTCGGAGGAAAAATTATTTTTACCCATGTCAGTACCTTTTTTCTTTCTTAATTTTCCCTATGCTTTATGTCTCTTTGAAAATCTTTGGTATGTTATTGTGGGAACAGATGAAGTGGGTGCTTTCAAAATTCTAAGGACTGTGGTTTATGTAGGCATCATATAGAACCACAGTTCACTGACTTCTACATCCACAGCTGGGCTTGATGATCTCTTTTCCAACCTTAATGATTCTATGATTCTATGCCCTGCTTTAATCCATGCCATAGAAAATTGGAATTGTAAAGACACGCTCAGTTCTTCCCAGTACTGCTGATTCTTTAGTGTCACTGCTGCATGAGGCACATTGCTGCCAAAAGAAACATTTTTCTATGGATAATTTTCATCCCCTTGCCTTCAGCGTAACCCAAAGGGATTGGTGGAATAGTTTTTTGTTATTTATTGATGCCACAAACATGAAATGTGCCACTACAGAAGAGACCAAACCAAACTGAACAGATGAGTGCCTGCACACAAGCAAAATGAGCTTCCCCCAGGTCTATAAAATCTATAACAGACTGTTGAGACTCCATAGTCAAGTTGATGGAGGACAGCCAAGACTACCAGTGCCGTGACTTCGGGAAAAGCCTGCAAGTACAGCTTGAGGTCTATGAAATTCATGTACCATTTAGAGGGCAAAAGGAAAGGCAATGAAGGAAACTATGCTGCCAGCAAAACAGGCTTCTATTTAGGGCATCATCTTTAGAAAGCAGCTTGATGCAGGTAGATAAAATCCCATCTTGGTCCCAGCCTAGAAATGACACAGAAAAATGATGCTGCCTTGAACCCTGTGGCCTTCTGTCAGAGGGTGAAAATAAAATTCTATCTGCCATTTTTCATCATTTTCATCCTCTTCCTAGCAAAATATCTCTGTCATGCTTGTTCAACTTGGCTTATCCAATAGCTCCTTTTCATGCTGAGGAGCATGTGTTAAAGTCCCCAAGAGGATTTCTGCCTGTTTTTTTAGCCTGAGCCTGTAATTTTTCTTCCCATTAATATTCCTTGGATGTACCTGTTTCGTCCCTGCTTCAGATGTGTCAGTGAAAGCTGCTGGGCTTAAAACCACAATGGCTTCAACACACACTGGTGATTTGAGTCTCACCAAAGCATGTTCCCTTAGGTGAAAATTTTTAGGTGCAAAATCATTCTGAAGAGAGGCCAAATGGTGATTATGAAAGACTCAGGAGATGTAATAATGACAGCAACTTCAGTGCTCTGCACTGATTTCCTGGAGATCCTAGAAAGGGTGTGTGAAATCTCCCATCTGCCATTGCTGGTGGTGAAATAAGCAGCCAGAAGAGAGGGAAAAACATGGAAGAAATCTGAGCTCAGATGTGGGCTCAGGGCTAAGCAGCAGAGCCAGGCCAGTGTGGGCAACCTGTGCCCATGGTTCTCGCTCACAGCAGCTCCTTGCTGTGATTAACAGGGAATGGCTCTGTTGTAGAGGGGTCTCCGAGGGCTGGGGAAGCAACACGAGACATACTGCTTTCCACAGAGCAGCCTGATATATTCCATATGCTGCAGGAGCCATTTTTTACTTCATCCCTCTTTATCTAGGCAGCTTTGGCTGGAGAAACATCGCAAGCAAGGAAACAGAAGGCAGAGGGAAAAGGCAGAAACCATGGTCTGGTTTCTACCGGGGTTGAGCACTATTTGCTTTGGCTTCCAGACGTGGCAATTTAGCAACAGGAAATGTCAGCTCATTAGAGCCATCGCATGGCATGGCGTGATGATAGCGGCGGTTCCGCTGGCAGGGCTCCAGCTGTCACACTCCGCAGGGAAACGGCACGGCTGGATGGGAAGGGCTCGGTTTCGCTCTCAAGGCAGGACAGTTTAGTGGGCCAGTTGACTTGGCAGGCTGTTAACAGAATTAATTTGATTGCCTTGGCAGTGGTAGGAGGATGCATGAAGGAAACCTTCTGGCTCCGTTGTATTTAATACCAAATGATTATCATATACCATTGAACTGGTGCTGGATGAAGCACGTGTGAGGGCTTGCAACAACTTTACCAAAAATAGTAAGTGCCATTTGAAGCTGGCAAATGCCTGCCCGAGAGAACAGTTAAAGCCAGTCAGAACTTCACCCCTTAGGCCTGTTACTTGTCATGTTCCTGGGCTGTGTCATTTTTCATCCGCGCTCCAGCTGTGAAAGTACTGCTTTGTATTATCCGCCACTGAATTATATTAAACGCCACAGCTGTCTGCTGTTGATGGAGGCTGCTTCCACTGGAGGATGGATACCTGCATTAATGACAGCTGGATTTGCTGTTGGACTTGTAGTCTTGGCAAGCAGCTTGTTATTTTGCCTGAAAATGCACTGGGAAGAGTGTCACACATGGAGCTGTGCTTTTTACCTATGTAAACCTCTCATGCTTTTTTGGAATGAAAAGAAAAACCACTTGGCACATGATTCATTTGTATGAATACCTTTTTTTTAGGTACTTAATGCAATGCAAAGGGTGATGGAGAAGAAGCTGTAGGATTTAGCTGGCCCTTCAGAGCCAGGTCTCTCACTCCAAGTGACTAATGGTGAAACAGGCATTCTTCATCCAAAGAGCTGAAAGCATTTAAAAGCATTCAGGAGAAACGAGTTGCCTCTTCAAATTCAAAGCTGGAACTCAGTTTCCACAATCAGGCCTATATTGGCTCCAGATCCAAAATCAACACAAGATGGAATACCTATCTGGAAGCTGGCACAAGACCTGTGTCTGAGGAAGGGGTTTTCTGATAGATTTGGGATTGAGTGTGATAAAATGTTCCTGATTTTGGACACTGAAATGGAGCCCATTGCTCCTCCCTCTCTCTTTCTCTCACTGTATGACACACATACATAGCTACTAGATTGTCTGTTGCAGGTGATAAAAAAAAGGGGGGGGGGGGGAGAAGGGAAGAGGAAAACGAAGTTTTAAGCATCAAATTTTTTTTTCTGAAATTATCAATTAAAAATTAAAATTAAAGCCCTGGTCTCCTACAGAATCTGTTAACAACTTTGTAAGAGGTGTAGCAAAAGAAAAAAGCCTGGAAGATAAGTTTCAAAAATTTTTTGTTACCTATGGAAAGCAATTTAACTAGAGTCATAGACAAGTTTACAACAGACTTTAAATCTTCCTTGCTGCTTATTGGTTGTTGGTTGAGTTTTCTTTAACAATAATTCATTCCATTATTTCCTACCTTTTATGATCTCCACTGGACCTGAACAGTTGCATTTATTTTTCAGTGTTCACATTTTCTTCCTGCAGTGTATGCACGTGTAGGTGCGTAGCTCTTCACACACACGGAAGCTCAGAAATTCCTAATGGAAAATATCACCAAGTTAATATTTTAATGGCAGTTTCTGAAGAGTAAATAGATTTTTTATAAATATAGATCAGCTGTCCTGGGCAACAGGGAAGACAGTTCTTTACCCAGGACCAGTTTATGACTGCTGCAGCCCATAACAGGTGGCTTGTCTGCATGAGATCATACCCCAGGGACATCCAAATGTTTCCTGGTACCTCACACTCAATCCAAGTGATCTGCTTTTATAATTCATGACGTGATTGAAGGAGCAGTAGCATGACCAGCACTTTGCAGCACTGCTCACCTGCTCTTCCTTCTACAGGGGTCGGTGGGAGGTGGAAATAAATGTCCACTGTGCCCTTAAATGAACAGGGCAGAGTTCCCTGTTGGAGGAAAGGGAATGGGAAGGGAAATCTGATCTATCCACCAGTGGTTTTTCATGCTGGTTGCCAGTGGCTCTGAGAGAAAGGGACCATGACCTGATCAAACAACTGTGGCCCTGAATGCCTGGGAAGGCAGGAAGAAAAGAGGGATTTTGCTCTGGCTCTGGCTCTGGCAGCTGGAGCAAAATGGGAAGGAGGGGGCATGAAAGGGCTGCGGGTTGCTGCTGGCAGCTGCTCCGGGTGGTTGGGCACAGATTCCCCTCGGAGTTCAAACAGGCACTGAAGCCTGTCCCAGCTCAGCTCCCCAGGGAGCAGCTGGCATGGCCCTCATCCCGGTGACTTTGGGCTGGACATCTTCAGGTGGGACGGCATGGGACGGGACAGGATAGGATGCATGGGAGAGAAAAGGGCTGGTAGGAAACAGAATGTACCCTTGTGAGGAAGGTCAGCCAGAGGAGGGGGATGGGCAGCAAGCTCTGAAGAGGAAAAACATCACAGAAAGGGAGGCAGAAAGAATCAAACCTAAAAATGGTCTAGTTTTTCTGCAGTTTAATGAGGACACAGTGAGAGTAACTGTGCACCAATAACTACATTCTGATGATTCTGCCTAAAGGACTTAAGATCTCATTTAAAATATCTTTCTTTCTTTCTTTCTTTCTTTCTTTCTTTCTTTCTTTCTTTCTTTCTTTCTTTCTTTCTTTCTTTCTTTCTTTCTT
>VZUI01052114.1:0-39184 GCA_013401135.1 Cettia cetti | reverse complement strand
GGCCCCGCTGCCCGCACGGCCCCCGTGCGCGACGCCGCCGCCGGTACGGGATGCGCTGTGTTCGCTGTGCGGGGCCCCCGCGCCTAAGCCGCGGCCCTTCCCGGCCGGGCCGGGCCGGGCCGGGCTGGGCTGGGCCGGGCCGGGCTGGGCTGGGCTGGGCTGGCTCCTTCCCCCGGGAGCGCCGGCGGTGTCGCATACAAACATCACCAGGGACAGAAGTGCCGGAGGTTTGAGAAGCGGCGTTTTTTCATTAGAGTCTTTTTCCCTCGGTTATTAGGAAAAGTTTCCTTTTCTAGAGGGCTCTCGTACCTGTTTTTTCACGTGTTTGGCAGCGTTCTGATGCCTGTTTGGCTGCCTGAGCACACGGACATGCTGCCTTGTGTGCAGAGATTTCCCAAGAGAATGAGCTCAGTGTCAAAGCATAGCTGAAGGGGTTGCTGCAGTCCTGTGTTGAAGCAGCTGCTGCTTTCCTCCGTGGTGTAAGCTTAGAGTTTGTAATGGACTTTTCATAAACTGGCAGTCTTTAACACTCTGCCTCCTTTAAACTCAGGTTTCTTGGGCCAACTGTCTGTGAGAGGCCAGAACTGCTGGTTTGTGGGATTTATCCAAGGGACAAGCCTGTGGCTCATGTAGGGAAGGTGATTGTGACATGGGAGGTGTTTCTGTTGCAGCCTCAAACACTTGTTCTAGATCTGGTGAGGGGACCAAGATTACAAACCTAAACGCTGTTCAGCGGCCTTGGAGGCTTCTGGAGTGTGCAGTTGCTTGCACACAGTGCCCTCAGAAATGGTGCCACCACGGCATGGGGTGATACACCTGCACTGCATGGCGCCGCTGGACCAAGGAGAGTTCAGGCTGCTGTCCTCTTGGAGGGAGCTGTGCAGAGCTCAGATTTTGCAGGGAGGCAGGTGGGGTGTTGCTCGTGTCGGGGATGATGATGGTGAACTGGAAATGTCAGGGTTATCCAAAGCAGTTCAGGCTTTTTATCCTGCTTGATTGTATTCAGTGTTTTCTCCCTGCCCTGATGTGTGCGTTGAAGATCCATCAGTGGGGATGTGATTCTCATCCCACCCTGTGCCCTTTATTTGCTTATCCCTAAGGGGCTGTTTCTATTCTTCTCTTAACCCTATTACCAGCCCTTCATTTTCCTTGCCAGTCTCATTCTCTTGCTCCACTCTCCTTCCAACAAGCATTTATCTCTGTGTATTTCCCTTCTGATGCCATTTCTAGCACTTTCTTGACTTTTTTCCCAGGTTCTTGTTGAGAATGCCTGTGATGTCACTGTGGTCAGCCAGCTGCATTGGCTGTGGCCAGTCCCCTTTGTCACTCTGCTTGTGGGGACATAAACCCCTCCTTGGCTGCCACTCACATGTGCACAGTATAATCCTGTGAACAGCTGGACGTTAGTCTTGGCTATCCAAGGCTAAAGTCTTCCAATACTTTTCTGCATCTCCAGAGGATTATGCAGGGGAGTGTTTGGAGGCTGGAGGTGCCCTGGTTTTCCAGGTGTGTTTGAAGCTGTGATGATGTGTCACCCTTCAGAAACAGAGGCTTGAAGGGAAGGAAGCTGGGACTCTAAAACCCCTTTGTTGCATGCACCGTGACAGTGAATTTAATAATTCTGGTTGAGAACAGAATGTCTGACTACCCCCAGGCACGCCCTGGGGAGCGTTGCAGGCAGCTTGCATCACTAAGAAGTCTAAACTTTGCCAAGAGCAGACCAGGTGGCACAGTGTGAGCCTGATGTGTAGTTCATGGACACTCTATACCAGCTGTAAAGCTGGGGGTGTCTGTGTGTGATTAGCTGATCAGCACCACTGCCTAAGTGGAAACAGAAAATGGTATTGGGACTAATGTGCCTTGTTTTGGATGTGTTTGCTCTTTTTTGCTGTGGATTGCACAGAGGCTGCAGGGTGAGGTCACCCTGTGCTGGACACCAAGGGGACCATGCAAATGAGCAGAATTACAATGTACTGACTGTGAGCAGCCTCTGACAGAGTTCTTGCCTTCATGGATGCTGGGAGAGGGCCTTTCCTCTTGTGATTGATGCTGGCCTGCATCAAGCAAGTGCAGGACACGATGTTTTCCTGGGAGGAAGTAAGCACTGTTTTCTTGAAATAGCATGACCAAAGTCAAGTCAAATGCATCCAGGGCAAGCTGAGGCTGGGTATGGACTCTGAGACTCTGTGAGTCTGAGGCACTGTTGCAAGTCCTCAGGATATGACTTTGCAGTAGTTCTGCAGGTAGAGGCACAAAGCAAAATAGGCATTTGGGGTCTTTTTTCACTATTGTTTAAAATATCTTGGTTTTTCACACTAAGAACACAGAAGCTTTTCTCAGAAAATGAAGGGCCAAATCCAGCATTGTGAACTATAAACTGCAAGATGAGTTTGTGTTTTCTCCACTTTACTTTGGCTCAGCTTTGGATATTTGGAGATTTCAGAGTTTCCATTTCCAAATTGTTTTTTTTTTTCCTCCAGACTGGTTTGAGCTGGTGTGTCTCTTCTCCCTCCCAGTCTAATTTACTCTGGTTAACTTACACTTCTGCCTGCTCTTAGCTTCAGCCTTTCCCACAATAGAGAAATGGTCTCGGTTACTGACTCTTGTCCCCTTGGAAGCACTCAGGGCACCTGGACACACAAGCCATGAGGAAAAGTAAGCCCTGGGACTCTTTTCTGTGAAGGAAATGAGCACAGCACCAAACCAGGGGAGGCAAGTGGTCTCCATGAAGCCTGCACGTTAACTTTCTCTGGTGGTAAAATGACGCATTAATCTGTGCTGAGGTTTATCAAGTGCGGCTTATCAAATTTGTGGCTTATCAGCACAGTTCATGTCATGCACGTAAACAACAGGATCTCCACCTCTCCAGTCCTGGTCTTGTTCTCTGTCCAGCTCCAACTGTAGCAGGTGTCCCCTGGAACCTGTGTCTTTGAGCCATCTTTGCTGTAAGTAGACCAGGTCAGCTGCAGCTCATTGCAGCAGCAGTGCAGCTCAGCTGGGAGAGGGGTTTCCCACTGCAGCTGGTTTAGGAGAGCTCTTGGCTGCTTGTCTTGCTGGGTGAAAGCAGGGAAATCACTACTGGGTGTGGTAGGGTCTTGTGCACCTTTCCTGAGGGTGGAATGTGCCTCTCCTGCAGGGCAGTTACAGCCTGTGAGAGCCCTAAGCACTGAAGGTAAAGTGTAGAATGACAAATCCTGAAAGCAGAGACTGCTGGTGTGTCCTGAGGCAGGGACTGAACCCTGTGCATCCTCCAGTGAGGGGAGCAGCCCGACAGGAGCTGTACTGACCTGCAGCCCTTCCTACCCATCAGCCTTGCAAATACCTTTCCTGCCCCAGGCCTCTCTAGAACAAACAGTGTTACAGCTTGGAATCGTCATTTGTCCCGATTTCAAATAAATAGGAATCTGTAAGTTTTATTCCAGATTTTATGTAGCAATTCTAACTAAACTTTTCAATTCCTGATAGAACCTGAGATGATTGTGTGTGATTAACCTCAAGGAGAGAAGTGCTGTAACTGCTATTGCAATTTTAATCAGTTGTAACAAAATTACTGAACAAAGCTGAAGGAAACATTCTCCGCCAGTTTCTAATAAGAGGGAACAAGGGACAAGAAGCAGCACTGGCTCAGGAAATAAAAGTACAAACAAATCAAATTTACCTTCTAAAGCACTTTCCTGCAAAAAGGAGAATCATTCAGGCTCTTGGATAGAATAGGGATATCTTTGAAGCTTTAAGAACTTTAGTCCTCTTTCATCTGAAAGCTTTTTGGGGTTAGATTTGAGAGTGGTGTGAGGGAAAAGGTAAACTTCAATTCTGGACTGTTTACAATTTATTTCCTCCCAGTTCTTCTTGTACTTCCCTTCAGACAAATCAGACAAGGCCTGTGTCCAGAAGAACTAGAAATGCAGCCTAAGCAAAACATTGCAAACTGAACTGAGACAGTTTTTCAGCACAGATACCAATTGTGAAGTTTTATTTGAGGATTGAGGAGGGAATCTGTAGCAGTAAGGAGTGGGCAGAAGGGAGACACTGGTGCAGTTGGCTGGGATCAGTGAATCCTCTCTGGCTGACCATGGGGATGCTTTCTGGAGCTCTCCAGAGCAGGGTGGTGAGTCACTGCTGCTTTTGGTGGTGCCTTTGCTGGAAAACTCTTTGAAAGCTGAATGTTCTGAAGAGATTTGTGATACAGCTAGGTTGAAAAATATAAATAGTCAAGTTAAATTCCAGATCAAATGTCTCCTGGGAGCTGAGTGTGCTGCCTGGTTTCGTGCAGCGGTTGTGCGCCCGCTGCGCAGTTGGGGCGAGCAGGGCTGCTGTGCTGTGCTGGTGCTTTGTTCCAGCCCCACTTAATCTCCAAGCAGAGCATTGCTATTTGTATAGCAGTGTAAATGGTGCTTCATAAAGCAAGAAGGAAAACACTGGGGAGAATGCAATTCTTTTTGACCTGGGCTTCCAGATCCTGAAATAATGTGTTGCATCCTCCTGAGTTGTGCCCTTTGAGGCACTGACCAGTTCTGTGGTGTGTGGGTGCTGCAGTCTTGATCTGGTGCATGTTACTGCTACACTAAAATTCTCTTTCCTGAGGTATTACACACAGCAAGAAAATCCATTTGTTCTGAACAAACTGCAACTGCCTTACAAGTGACTGTGCAGGACTGGGGAGCACTTGAGCTTTGACCTTGCTGCAGAGGCTGCCTCTGTTTAAAGAGGAGCTATAGAGCTGGGAAGCAGAAGTGTCTGCTGCTGGTGTTTCATAAAGCACGTGGGTGCAGAGAGGTGTGAGAGGCCACATGGTTCTGGTCCCTTCAGCAGTGCAGGGTTGTGCTTGTGTCTGGTGGGCTGGCTATTGTCCCCAGTGGAGGGTAGCACTCTGCAAGAATTGTTTTGTAGGCATGATAATACATTTTTTTTTCACCCTGGTTCATGGTTTCAGTTTCAAGTCTTTCTAATGCCTCTGTCTTTCCCTGGAAAGAGTGATAAGTTGCAGAGGGAGGTGAGTGCAGAGACTGTGTAGTTGCATTGTGTACTGAGTTGTGCTGCTGTTCACCTCTAAAAGCTGATGTCTTTTGAATCCTCAGAGGAGTCACAGGTGTTCCTCATGCCCCAGCTGGTTTTCGATTATTCCCTTACAAAACTTGTTATTAAAGTGACTGAATTTTGATTGGAGATACCCTCTGCAAAGAATTTTCTTCTAGTGTTGCAATTCATTTTTCCAGATGTTGGTAATTAAAGTGCAGTAAACTTTCCTTTCATATGGCCTTGTGGCAGATAGCAAGTCTCAAAAGATTGGGATAAACTGTTCATTTTGGCATTCCAGCTGTAACATACAGCCTCATTGTTCCCAAGCACAGCAAGAAAAAAATCATCCTTTAGACTTCTTTTTATACTTTTTTTTTAATTATTTTTTTTTTCTCAACATCTAAGCTTTAAACCTTTTGCTTCTTTTTGAATATTGGGTAACTTTATTAGGCAATGAAGAAAACTTGTTTGAAAAACAGTGGGTGAACAACCTGATAGGTACCCTGAAATCCAGGGAGCCCTGCTGTGGCACAGTTCTGCTGTGTCCACACAAGACCCTTGCCTTTGGCCTTGTTTAAAAGCTGGGGTTCTCACCTGCTGGGAGCCCTGCCAAGCCCCACAGGAGCTGTGCCACAGGAATTTCATCTTTGCCATCAAATAGTTTTCTGTTGCTTCAAGACATGGAGATGAAGTGAAACTATTGCAGACGTTGATCCAATATGCTGAAGTTTTGAAGAGGGGGGATGTGTGTGGATGTTGGCTTTGGAAAACAGCAATTACTGATCACCAAGGCTTGCTGCAGTATTTGGGAATAGAAGTCAGATCCTGGCAATGCGTGTCCTTGGAAAAAATGGAAGTGGAGTACTATCTCTTCATCTGTGGCTGCAAACCCATTTGCCATAATCTAAATAATCAAGACTTCAGAGAGCTTCTAGAATGTGGCTAAATAGTTTCTTGCTATAGAGAAGTTATGACTGTTTGTCCCCAGCAGCAGCCAGTGAGTGAAGCCTTGAGTTACCATTGAGTGCTGCTGAGCTGTGTTTTTGGAATAGTGGAGAGACAGCCCAGCCAGGTCTGGCTGTGGTCATGTACAGACACAGGAGTCCAGAAGAGCTGTGTCCTCTGAGCCTCTGACCTCCTCCTGGGGGTTACAGGGTTAAACTTGGAGCATGTGTTTTTAAACACAGCCCCAGGGATGAGGCAGATGAGCCTCTGGAGTCAGCCCAAAGCTTTTGCTGTTAAAGGTGCAGGAGAAGTTTCCTGGTGTGAAGCTTTATCAGAAGGTTCCCAAGCTCCCAGAATGTTGTGCCTTGATTATTTTTTCCCTTTCTTTTTGGGGTTTGTTTTGAGCCCAGGGTCAGGGCTGTCCCCTGGCTCTGGTCCACAACATTGCTCCACTGTCATCCTCTGAAGACTGGTTATGGCTGAAATTTTTACAGCATCTCCTTTAGTTGCAACTGCCAACCAAATGTTGCAGGTGGGGCAGGAAACAGAGAAACTCCTGGAGAGTGAAATGTTTTCCTGTATGTTACTTACCAAATTTTAAAATGTTTTAGAAGCTGTTGCATGGCATCAGATCTTATTTTGAATATTGAGGTATATGCCATAAAAGGCTGTGTCACTTTTCTCACTGGACAGGGCTCCTTGCACCCTCAAGTGGCTTCTGAGCACAGGACTAGTGAGATTTCTTCCCAGGCCCTGAGCAATGGGAAGAGTTGCTGGTGGGTCAGTTTTGGGCAGATCCTGTGCTGGCTTTTTGGGTACTTTTAAAGTGTTACATAGCAGACCTGCAGGGTAACTTTGGGGAGTCAATATAAAATAATGTATTTTTAATAAAAAAAAAAAAAAAAAAAAAGACTGTGGTTTTCAACCCTCAGCAGAAAGTATGTTTAAACAAACAAAACTGAAAACAAAGCCCTGCACAGTTTGGGACTGGTGCCTCAGTAGGCAGAAGTGGTGCTTGAGGATGTGCTGCACACCTGGGATTGAAGCTGGGCCATGGGAAGATGAGCATTAGCTCTGTGACATGGGGTGTGTGGGAGCAGGTGCCTGGATGTGTTGCAGGAAGCAATTCTTTGTACAGTCTCTCTTGAGGTGGAGAAAGATGTTCAGATGGTTGTAGAGCCCAGGATTTGGGAAATCCAGTTTTAGTGGTGAAAAGGAAATCACTGATGTTTGGAAATGCCCTTTAGCAACTGAAAACCTTCAGTTCACTGGCAACATTTGCAGGATCATATGATTAGAAAACTCAGTGTCTGTGTGCCCAAAGTGGCTAAAAGGGCTTTGGGAAGCAGGCTGGGAAGGCTTGCACCCAGGCTCAAACGTCAGCTCGTGTGAGCAGGAGTCAGAGCTCTGATCTGATCAGTGAGTGGGTTATCTGCCAAAAAATAAAAAAGTCCTTATGTACAGATGGCTGGGTTATGTTGGCTACACGAGTTGGTTATCTCTGGTGATACCATGGGTGAGGTGCCAGGTCCCAGTTACAGAAATCAGGGAAATGGGTTGCTCAGAGAGAGGAACAGGCTCAGCTGCTGGCAGCCTCATGGGTTGGGCTTTTTCTTGGTGGAGATGTCTCAGGGAAGCCAATCTGTCCAGGAGCTGGTGTGTACATGCTGCACCCAAAGCAGGTGGAGCTGGTTCTGGTTCCAGTTTGCTCTGGGTCCTATCAAAGCTGCAGGATTGCTCCAGGGCTTTAGACTGCTTGGGATATTCATTAGTGGACAGGCCACAGGCAGCACGGCAGAGCCACGATGTGCACCTGACAGTCCTCATTACTGCCATCATTTGGCTGAAGCCTTTCCTGTTGTCTTTCTCATCTTGATTGTGCTTTTCCCTTTATGGCTTTGATCCAGGTGTTCATCTGGCCTGCTGTGGTTTCTCTGTGGGAGAAATAACTGTTTTGTCCACAAATACGGAGAGCAGAGCTGGGGGACCCTTTAGCTCCTTGACTCTTGCTTACTTCTGCTGGGCACATCTCCTGCATGTAGAGCACTTCTCTAACCTGATCTCTGCAGTCCTTTGAGGGAGTTTTGCATGCCTCATTGCCCTTTGGATGATATAAACTGGATTACATCTCTCATTGCAGTGTGTGAGGACTGGTGAGGGGAGTATCTTGCAGGCATGTTTCACTTAAGCCATGGGCCGGGATCCTGCACCAGCACCTTGGTCTCTGCCTTGGAGCAGTGACAGAGCACGAGCTGCTCTTTGAGGAGCTGGCTCATTTTCCTGCACGTTTGAGTTTTGGAATTCTAGTGCAGAATTTGCTCTTCTGAGACAGCTTTCCACAAGCAGGGTTTGGATTTTTTTCAGTTTGAGTAATTATCTACAAACTCAGCCGTTTATGTTCTGGATCTGCTCAAAAGCTGAGGATGCAAAATATTGCTGAGAAGAGACTTCCCATTTATTTGCTTATGTCTAACTGTGGCAGCAGAGGGGATGTTGATAATAAGCCTAGTGTCTCTGAGACTTTTTTAAAAAATGTAGACAAGAAATGGGCTCAGAAAACACAGGTGCTTAGGAAAAAAACAGTGCGTGGTTCAAACCAGCTGTTTGGGTCTGTTCCTCACCCTGGGATTTTGATGTTTCTGCTGTAAACAGAGCTGGGGAAGAGGCTGGAGCACAAACCTGATGATGAGTGGCTGAGGGAGCTGGGTGTTCAGAAAAGGAGGTTCAGGGGGACCTTGCTGCTCACTAAAACGCCCTGAAACGAGAGTTCAACCAGGTGGGGGTCAGTCACTTCTTCCAGGTAACGAGTGACAGCAAGAGAGGAAACAACCTCAAGTTGTACCGGGGAGGTTTAGGCTGGAAAAATTCCTTCATGGAACAGGTGGTCAGGCACTGGCACAGGCTGCCCAGGGTAGTGCTGGAGTCACCACCCCTGCAGGGATTTAAAAGCTGTGTGGATGTGGCAGTTGGGGTCATGGTGGGCTGGGGGAGCAGTTGGACTAGATGATTTCAAAGGTTGTTTCCAACTTGAACAATTCTGTGAACACTGGATTTGGGGTGCGTGAGCTGTTGACAATTGTGAGAGAAGGCTGTGTGTTGATGAGCTGATCCTTCAGGGATCAGGAAAGGGACTGACTTGGCTGTACACCATGGCTCATGTTCCACTGGGTATGGAACTGGGACAGAGTCACTGCAGATGTTGTCTTTGGATTTCAGCTACTTCTTTACTAACCATGAAAATCCTGCTGCTTTTCCTTCATATTTGCTGAATTGCATGAGTCAGATACTAAAGCAGTGACTTCAGGCTCCACCCTGGGCTGGACCCCAGCAAGGAAAGGCCAAATAACTTCTGACAGAACCATTCAGGTTTCCTGAAGAATGGCAGGGTGGCCGTTCCCCTCCAGCCCAGCAGGGCCCTAGGGCAGGGCCATGGGGCTGCCTGTGTCTGTCAGATGTGGAGCACAAAGGGCCTCAGTATAAAAACTCCCAGGACACAGTCAGTGAGGGCAGTTTTATTCCAGTTCACAGAATGGAGTTTTTCCTCTGGACTTTAAAATAAACAACATTTTGGCCAAACAGATGGAACTGACCTTTTTTTTTATTAAAAGCATATATTTTCTCATGCTTGTTTCAGTAAGAGGTTGTTAATTTTAAAGAACTCCTTAACTTGCAGAACAGCTGACTTAAGTAATTCCAATAGCATTTATCATCTTACTTTTTGCTCCTTAAAGTTGTAGAGTTTGTAGCCTCTATTTTTTGAGGAAGAGAAATAAGAAAACTTAGCTCTGGGTGTTCTTTGCACAGGATAGAGAGGCTGAGTCTATGAAGTTAATTTTTAAATTGATAAAAAGATTCACATTTGTTTTGAAGAGGATTGACCTGCCCACAAGCTCAAGCTTATTCCTGCTCAGATGCAAAAGAAGGATTACAGATAGTTAGTTATCAAGAGCAGCTTTAAAAAAGAGATTAGAAAGTCTTCTATTAGAAATTAGTAACTATTCTGTAAAATGAGGAGATGAAACCAAAGTTAGCATCTGGTGCTGAGACACCAGTGAAGGACTCTCTCCATCTTGAACGCACGTACACGAAGGAAACTGTCCTGACAGCTTGTTGTGTGAGTTGCTTAATTTCCAAGACATGAAAAAGCACTTTTGCGTACCCAAATCAGTGTTTTCAGGGCTTCAAGGATCATGTTGTTGTACCAACTTTTTGGTTTTTTTCCTCTGTTGTGTGCCCAAGTCTCCAACCAGGAACAAGCCCTTATTTTCTTTAGTTATTTTAGTTAGATTTGGCTTAGTTGAACCTGAAAGAGCTGCAGTTTTGTGGGAATGTTTGACTCCTGTTGTGCTCAGAGATCTCAAAACAAAAAATCCTTTCCTTGGATGGGATTTGTTCCTACCTCCAGGAGTCAAAGATTGCAGATTCCCCCACTCCCCCAAAATTTAACAAACCTAATTGTGTTCATATATCTTATTTGGGGTTGTGGTTATTTTATTTCCTTTTATTCATCCCCTTTTTTTCCTTTTCAGTGCTTTCATTTGAACTTCTTTTATGGATTTATTTCATTTTGAAATCCAGCCACCAGGATGAGGCAGCATTCCAGCTCTGATCCCAGCAGTGCTGGCGCACAGGGATTACTGTGCATGCCTTACATAAGGCAGTCCTGTTTATAGACACAGGGATTTTGGTTTTACCAGCAGTACAGTGTTGTTGGATTGTGTTCAGTGTGACTCACTGTAACCTCAGCTCTTTATTTCTGCACAGCTGCCTCTCAGGGACCGGGTTAAAGGCGACTGGCAAAACCAGGATTTTTCTAAATCTGCAGAGCATAGCTGATTTTGGGGATGAGATACCCCTGCCAGGGAGGAACGTGGCTGTTTCTGGCAGCTTGGGTGAGCTGCTGCTTTACCTCAAAGAGCTCTCCTGTCCAATGTGGCTCATCGGAGCCAGCTCCTGCTTTGCCATGTTGGGCTTTTCTCTTCATCTTCTCTCATTTCTTGCATTTGCTGTTTGTTCAATGTCTTCTTTTTGCTGGGTAAACTTTGAAAATGTGCTGGTGTGCTTTGCTGTTTGCAAGTGGCTCTTGTAAAAGTCATGATTGATCTGAACAGTTGAAAGGGAAAGGAGGCAGGCTGGCCTGCTGCCTTTCCCAGGGAGGGTTTTTGGTGCTTTTGGGAGGTTCATATCCACACATTCACTGTTGGGATGTACCACAGTGGATATAGAAATGGCAGCACGTGCATTTCCTTAATGAAATAAAGAGAAAAAAGATCAAAGATGGGATGGGGAGCCTTTTGTGCTTGGACAGTCTTTCAAGTGCTCAGAAAGCTCCTAAAGGCAGCTCAGAAGAGGCTCCTGAACCCAGCCACATAAATTGGTTTAGGTGCCCTGTTCAGGTGAAATTTTGTTGTATTTATGGAGAGTATGAATATAAGTTTTCAGGATGGCTCTAGCCAGAACAGCACAGGCCCATGGGGCTTCTGGTTGCTCTGTGTCAGCCCATTCAGTTTGAAAGGCTTCATCAGGTTAAAGGGTGGTTACCAGCAATTCTCTTTGGGAAAGGCAGATTTGCAATTCTGATGGTAAGTTATGTAAGTAGAACACTTGGAGCCTTGATTTTATGGTAAGGCAGTCTCACAAAGCCTATTAAAGGGGACAGAAGACTCTCAAACACGTGTGCACTGGGGCCCTGGGGTGCTGCTAGCACAAGACGGGCTGGAGAATGGTGAGGGGTTGGGCACTGCAGGGCTGTGACTGTGGTGCTGTGCCTGCAGGTCTCCCGGGTGCCGGGCCCGGGACAGAGGGGCCCAGAGCTGCCATGACGACAGGCGACTGCTGCCACCTCCCTGGCTCCCTCTGCGACTGCCCGGGAAGTGCCGCCCTCTCCAAGTCGGTGGAGGATTCGGACATCGGCCGCCCGCAGTACATCACCCAGGTCACGGCCAAGGACGGGCGCCTCCTCTCCACCGTGATCAAGGCACTGGGCGCCCAGAGGTGAGGCTGCTGCAGGGGCGCGGCTCGGAGCTGCGGCTGGGCTCTTCCCCCGTTTTGGTAGCTCAGGGGCACGGGGAGACAACAAAGTCTTGTTTTGTGAGGGAGTTTTTCTGGGTGCTCACACTGGTGTGAACCCTCGTGAGCCTCCTGTGCGCTGGTGGCTGGAGCTGGTGTGTTCATGGGAGCCGCAGAGCTGCAGCCGCTGTCACGGCCTCGGGCCGGCAGTGAAGGTGGGGCGCTGCTTGCGGGGCAGTGTGCTGCTCATGGAGACCTTTGAAGGGCTGGAAGGGGAGCACAGCCCCGGTTCCGGAAATGTCCGTGGAGTAAAGGAGTGGTGTTGATTTTCAGCCGCAGGGAGGGGAGGCTGTTTGTGTTGCAGGAACTGCAGCTTCCAGCTGGAGGGGACATGT
The DNA here is from genome assembly GCA_013401135.1 of Cettia cetti. Classification (NCBI taxonomy): domain Eukaryota; kingdom Metazoa; phylum Chordata; class Aves; order Passeriformes; family Sylviidae; genus Cettia; species Cettia cetti. The sequence continues at coordinate 26,816 of VZUI01052114.1, read as the reverse complement.
GGCAGCTTCACCGGCTCAGACTCCTCCTGATGTGACTTCTTGTCATTTATTTTGAGCGGCTTCCAGACTAGAGGACATTGGCAGCATTGTTCAGCCCAGCTACTGAGAGCTGTCACATTTTGTGTTCAGAAATCCTGTCTGAGCAGCTGCTATTTTTTTCAATGAGTTTGGTCAAACATTTATGCGATGTGAAAGCAGTGATTGCAGACATGGGGGAGGGAGGCAGGGAAGCTGGAGGAGAATAGAGGCAAACATAATTACTGCATCCAGCAAACCTAAAGCAGGTCAATAAAAATGTGAAAGTAACTGGGCTTGCTCTCTGGCAGTAGATAGTCTGGGTGAGAAGTTGTTTAACCCTTTAGAACTTGTGGGGGTGTAATAATTATGTAGGAAAACTGCCTGGAAACAGGTTAAAAAACCCCAACAGGATTTCTTATGTTTCTACATGGACACCAGTTTGTTTCTTTTGGTGGTGGGTTTCAGTGTCTTCCTTGTCAGCAGCACTTTGCACAGCAAAGCCAGGAGCAGCGTGACTGCACTGGAATGTTGAATTACTGATATGGTGTTTTCAGCCTGCTGGAAAACTCTGTCTGAGTGTGTAACACATGGGAGTGTGAGCAGGCTCCCACCCAGGCTGGGGGAAGAGGAAGGAAGGAAAATGAAGTCTGATAAGAATTTTTTTCACACACTGTCAGCAAATTTTTTCATTTTGGATTGTTTGTTGGTAGCCAAGGTTATAGTAATGCTCCTGAAATATGAAACTTCTCAAACAGGAAGCGAACGGGTGAAATATCTTACAGATGCTTTTCTTAGGAAATGACAGAGGCATGAGAGCACTGGAGGCTGTAGGGGATTGTCTGCGTCACTAGGGCTCTGTGTGGAGGCTGTTCTGGTACAGCATTTTATGGCAGTAAATGTTACAGAATCATCAAATAATTCAAATTGGAAGGGAATTCCATAGGATGTCTGGTCCAGCCTCCTTTTAGAGCAAGCATTCTATGAGTTGTCTGATGTAATTTCCAGGATCTCTGAGGGTGAAGTTTCCACCACCTCCCCAGACTCCTGTTGCACCTTTTGCAGGGATTGTCTTGGCTGAAGAAGTTCTCTCAATAAAAGGCATGGTAAAAGGAGGAGAGAACATGGGTCAGTGCTTCACCAGTGATGTTTGCCAGAGAGAAGGGGATGGTGTACATTGGGTGTAATTAGCTTCACAGCCCTAAATATAAATAAAAGTCAAATTGGGATGAAACCAGCCAAATATTGAATTGAAAGTGGTAGAGATCTCCTGTGGCACACAAAGGGAGGAATCTTGCTTCTCCTTTAGTGAGCTGACATGCACTTCCTTGCTGGCTCTTCTCTTTCCTTCATGTCCCACTAACCCTCTTCCCCAGTGTGCTGCTTTTCCTTGAACTCTGCTTCCATGCCTCCCTCCTGCTTTCTGTGCCAACTAATGGAAGTGGTGCTGCTGCTTTTGAGGATTGCTAAGTGCATGCTCTGACTGTTGTGTTGCAGTCCCACAAACTTCTACACTCAGGTGGGGTTTTCTGAGTCAAAATGGCAGTGGAGTGTGAACTATGATATGGGTTCAGTGTGGCTTTTGTTCTGTCAGCAGTATCTAGAAAAAGGTGATATCTGATTCCATTCACCTGGATTTTGAGAGGGCCTACAATAGGGTCTTTGAAATAAAGATGTTCCTTTTTCACCCTCTTTCACACTCCCAAATTGGGCAGCTTTGTATGTAAGAGGAAAACTGTGTGAAAGAAATGGCTGTTTGCAAGGTTGGAAGTGGGATACTAGTGAGGGCCTGGTTTCCATGGTCCAGGGAATGCAGCCCTGCCCTGGGCCTCTGCTGTCCAGCATTTGGTTCCTAAATGATCTCAGTGATTGATGAATGCTAAAGAGATGAACTGAACTGCTGAGAACAGTGAACTTTGGTGTCTAGAGCCATCTGGGAGCTCAAGACGTCCTCATCATGGGGCTGGCATATGTGGCACAGGGCTTTGGGATGCCTGTGCTTTGGGATGCCAGCTGGGATGCCCCATCCCTGTAAGTGTTCCAGTTGGCTGGGGCTTTGAGCAAGCTGCTCTAGTGAAAGGTGTAGCACTAATTGTTCACAGTCAGTGGTGCCAGCTGAAGGTCTGAGGAATATCTTGGGGAACAGATGGATGGTTTGAGTGTGATGAGCAGCTCAGGCCTCCTGCAGGGAAGGTTGCAAATGCCTCTGAAAGTGTTTATTACATTCTTTGGTAGGCATCTCCAGTTCTGTGAGATCTGTGGCTTTCTGTGTGATTCTGTAGTTGGAATTCATGGCCAAGGAGGTGTTGTTCATGAAGCACCAGAGCATTTCTGCAGCTGCCAGGAGGCTGAACACTGCAGAGCAGTTGTTACTTTGGGCAGGGTGTGCCCATGGGCTGCTGGAGAGTTACTGTGCAGTGATGGGCAGAGAGTCTGTATGCTGGAAACCTTGGTCTGGGTGCCTGCTTGCTGTGAAATATGTTGTGTTCTTGGAGAGGTGACCTCCCAGGGTCAGTTCAGTTGTGTCTTGAGATACTGCTGTTCCTTTTGCAATTCCTGCTTAGCTTAGGCTGCAGAACTGAGGTGGGCTGAGTGATCTGGTAAATGTCACAGATTGCCAACCTCTTGAGTAGCTGCAGGTGGCAGGGGCATGCAGTGACTGCTGTGGGTCATTTGGCTTTGCCTTGGGCTTCTGGATTTGCATGAGTGCTTCAGCCTTGGTGTTGGCCCCTGCCCATGTGAGCAGAGCTGAGACCATGGGATGTGTGCTGCAGTCACTTCTGGGGCCAGCTGAGCTGGCCAGGCTGATGTGCCATCTTCTCTTGTTGTTATGGGTCTTCCAGATTTTAAATAATCTAAAATGTCCTGAGCACCAAGATGGTCCCCTGAAACTGGTTTCTTACTGCAAGAGGCTCCTGGCATGCTGTGCCACACACTGTGTGCTGTTCTTGTGCCTTTCTGGGGCTTGGTGTGACCAGATCCTGTGGCTGTGTTGTTCTGCCTGCTCTGACTGTGATTTCATTCTGTTTGTCTCTTGTTCTGCCTCTTTAGTGATGGTCCCATCTGTCGAATCTGTCATGAAGGTGGAAATGGGGAGGGACTGCTTTCCCCATGTGACTGCACAGGAACACTGGGCACCGTGCACAAGAGCTGCCTGGAAAAATGGTTATCCTCCTCCAACACAAGTTACTGTGAGCTCTGCCACACAGAATTTGTTGTAGAAAGAAGACCAAGACCCTTGACAGAGGTACCATTTTCTTCCTGCTTCATTTTTATTTCCGTATCATTTGAGAGAAAATGACTGATTTCCCTACTATTCTTGTAGTTCTTGCTGTCTCATCCTCCTTGCAGTACCTTTGTACTCACAAAGAAGAGTCTATTTGGACATGTCAAGCCCCTTGTCAGACCAGGTGATGTAGTTGCAAATATGCAGTAGTGGTGTTTGGGGCAGCTCCTACCTGTGACCTGCTCTCGTGCCACCTGCCTGTGGCAAGCCCTGTGCTTGTGGCTGTGCTTTAGTGTCTGAGCATCAAAATGCAGGCATCACAAGATGACTGACTGAAATACAAAGTTCTCATAAATATTCTTTTTTTTTTGCTGGTGGTTTTAATCTTATCTCAGTGCTGGATTGGTGCAGCTCTCTTGTATGTGCTTTCCTTGTCATGTTCTGTTTTGAAAAGTGAGATGTGGTGGTTGCTGCTACTGTTTGTAAAAGACCTGTCTTCCCATGACTAATATTGATGTGTGCTTCAAAGCCTTTAGGCCTTGCTCCTCCCTGCTGCTCTGTGCTCCTCCCAGCTGAAGGAGAAAGCAGGCCAGGGGTCAGCTGTTCCTCTCTGTATTGACCATAGGGGGATCAGTCCATCAGCCTCCCAGAGCTGGAACATGCAACACAGGCCCTGGCTGGCAGGTCGGGTTTTTGTTGTGGGAACAAAGACAGCATGGACCAGGCCATTGTCTGACCTCAGGGTTCAAGTGTACATCCCCAAAAGAGGAATAAATAAACCAGTGAGGTACAATACAAAAGACTTAAGGATTTGGTTTAGAAGGTGGTTTACTATGTCTGGAGCTGTGTGAGCTCTCCCATGTCAGTGTGCTGCTGGCTTGGCTTGGGCGTTCCTTCAGCACACTGTGCAACTGCAGAGAAGCCTCTGCAGCTGGGCATTCACACTTAACAATTTGGGAGCCCCACATTCCTGCAGCCATCAGCAGTGGGAGGTCTGGGAACATCTTAGCAACAGATTCCTGTTACCTGTCTGCTGTGGAGGTTTGTCCCTGCCTGCCACCAGAGTGTGTGTGCAGGTGGGGTTATTTCAGATTTATAGTGGTGACTGCTCTTGTCCACTCTCTCCTTCTCTTTGCCCCATCATTTAGGTCAAAACTGAGTCACAGCTGGAATTCTAAGTTGCTTTTCACATTTCTGTTTCTGTTCCCATCAGTTCCAGAGGGTTTTTGTTTTTTCTCTTCCCACCTTCCTCTGGAAATATTTGTCCCCTCCTCCCTTCCACAGTCCCTAGCTTTGTTTCTGACATCCTATCTCTTCCTAGTGAACCTTGGGATGGAGAAGAGTCCACCAAATGGGGAAGCACTCAAGCTTCCAGTTTGCAAAATGGATATTAAGTTTTAATGACTGTTTAACTTACAACTGACTGTCATGAACTTGACAGCCCCAGACAGGAGGAGGCTTTAGCCTCCAATGCTGACCCAAACCATGTATTTAACACAGTAATTTCTATGAGCTTTACCTCAGTGGTCACTGCTGTTAGGGTCCTACTGCTTCTCTCCTAGCTGCTCAAACACACAAATTGGCTCTTTGGCCAGTGTCTCTCACATGGTTGTTTCAGAGGTTGCAAAAAGCTGCTTTAAAACATTTAGGAAGGGCTGTGTCTTGGCTTTAAGAACACAGTGCAGGCAAGTGCAGGAGCAGTGAGCTTGCTAGGGCTTGTGCAGGCCAAGTTGTGAGTGCAAGTCTCAAATGTTTTAGCTTAAGAGCTGGTAAAATATTCCTGTCCAGAAACAAACACGTGGGAATGTATTCAGCCATCTTTCATGATGCTGTGGCACCTCATAACAAGCATAAGTCTGGAAAACTGCACACTCAAATAAAGGCTCAAAGGCCAGTGTGTATTGGAGGAGCTTTTCCTGTGGCCCCAACTCTGTGCCTCCATCTGGCACGAGGAGCTTGCTTGGGAGAGTGGGACAGAAAAGTCTTGTCTGTACTCTGGTGTGGGTGAGGAAGCATTCCACGACAATCAGTTTTAATTCCTGTTGAAATTTGTAAAAAGCCCCTCTGGATTGGAGCCTGTAAGGGTATGGTGATCAGCAAAGAAACTGTGAGTGCTGAGAGGTGATGGGTGGGCAGCATTTAATGAACTCAAACATAGGAGAACTGCCACTGTGTTTTCAGAGAGGAATGGACTCCTTGAGCCATTACTGCCAGCTGGAAAAGGCTTTAGGATTCCAGTGATTTGTTCCTTCTGGTATTTTGGGACTGTCTGTGAGCACAGTGAGGGGGATGATCTACTCTGTTGTGGTGTCTGCTGGGGAACAACTTGCCTGAAGTGAGCCTGGAGGCTGGTAGGCACCTGATGAAAAATCACCAGGTCGCTGGTGAGAGTGATCCCTGCTGCAGAGCAGAGCCTAACCTGCAGCTCTCCTTCATGGTACAGCCCCAGAGCAGCTCCCTTGCCTGCAGCCCGGGGCAGTAAAGTTTTCCCTGGCTTGGAAAGCAGCACATAGGCTGGTTTAATAGAGCCTGTGGCAGCAGGCTGCTCTTTCCCCGTTTGGGGCTGGCCCTGTGCTGCCCCCAGGCCATGCAGGGCGGTGGCTGTGGTCACCAGCAGTGCCTGCTGTGGCTGCAGCACCCCGGTGTGCTGGGCCCTGCACAGGCCCTTCAGCTCTTCAGCACTTGTGCTCTGTGCCTGGCACACCATGGCTGCAGGGCTCCTGCTAGAGCAAAATGGCTCACCTGGCTGGAAAGATCTCCTGGTTTTGTTGTATTACTTCAGCCATGCTGTAAACCCCTCTGATCCTTGCTGGAGCCTGGACAAAGTGACCTGGAGTTCAGTTTCTCATTTTTCTTGGGAGCTATTACAGCCACCCTGAGCTCCTGCACCACTCAGTCTGTGCTGGGCAGAGGCAATGACTGAGTCTGCTTCATCCCATGAGGTTTGCTGGGACTTAAAGGTCACCTGACCAAGTGTGGCTGCTTTGGGAAGCTCCCAGTGGTAGCAGAGGCTCTGCCCTTAGTGCAGAGCCCTTTGGAAGGAGCTGATAACCCCTTGGCCAGCTGGCTGGCACTTTCCATTAATACTCCGCCTTGCAGTCTGGTGCAATCTCATCCCCATACCAGACCGGGCTGCAGCTCTTCACAAAATACTTTTGGAAGCGTCATCTCCAAGCTGTCCATCTGTTTCTGAGAAGAGGGCTAGGGAAGGAGGCTGCTTAGCCATTTAAAAATGTCACAGTTCCCCCAGCCACCTTATCTGGGAAGTTCTCTGCCTCTTGGTTGTGAGGAGGGGTGGGGTGTGTTTTGAAACTTTGGGGGAAGTTATATTTGTGGTGAGTGTGCTGTTGAGGAGCCCTGATAAAAATCCACTGTTCACCAAGTAAAGCTGTGAAATCAAAATAGAAATTAGGAGCTGAGGATAAATGGGTGGAAATTAGGACTAGGAATGATGCAGGAGCATGCTGCATGGCAGAAGGGTCTGTTCCATGTGTGAGGGGCTATCCAAGCATTCTATCTCTCTTTTGCTGTCACTTGGCCACAAGGGAATTTGGTAACATGCTACCTGCTACTGCTGGGCCTCTGAGGAGAAAGCAGCTCTTGCTGTTGATTCTGCCATGTCCTGCCTTTCCAGCCTGGAGAAACTTAGAGTTGGTCATAGCGGCAGCACAGCTGATCTCTGGGAAGGGACCATCAGCTTCATTAAGAACTGTCTTTGTCCATGTGGTTTTGAGATCCTTCAGAAGGAGAGGGCCTGAGGCTTGATTTTTGGGCTGCAGGATACTTTTTGGTGAGTGCTGGGGGGAAGCTACATGGCCAAGTTGAAATGCTTCTATGTAAACTTCCTGATTTCTTGGAAGTCAGGAAATGCTATGACCAAAATTGCCTTAGTTTTTGCTTCAGACCTCTTGTCTGTGTTGCAGTGTGGTCTTCATGGTCACAGGCTGTGTCTTCCAGAAGCAGTGCATGGATGGAGGATGCTCACTAGCTCACTGTGTTAATCCTGCTCTGTTAATCCTGCTGGGTCCCTGCTCACCTAGACCAAACTATTCCCTTTCTCATGAGCTGCTCTGGGGTGCTTATTGTGTCATCCAAGCACTTCACAAACAGTAATTGAATTTTGCAGCCTCTTTTACAGAGGAAAGGTGTCAACTTCGTCCAGTATGGATTAAAAGTAATTTGTTAATAGAATTGTATTTTTGTTTTCTTTAGGCAGCCATTGATTTATGTTGTGGTCTGTTCAATGTAAAAACAGTAACAGTGTTGGCTGCCACTGTGCCTGATCTCTGAACCCAGAGTGGGAAACTCCTCTGAGCCCAGAGCCACCTCTGGCAACCATGGGCTGGCCCGTGGGTGTGGGGGAAATACCTCCTGCAGTTCAGCCTCGTTGATTTATTTTTTACTAAGAAGCTGGTCAAAACCTAAAAAAACCCATGAAAGGCTTTTGAAAACTGTCAGGCTGTGAGATCACTGGGCTGAGTGGGGGCACGTTTCTGTGGGCATGTTTTGAACCCCTGCAGGTGGAGATGGAGAATTGACCTGCAGCCCTGCAGAGAGAGTTTTGTAGCCAGTGGTGCAGGCTGCAGGACACTGCAGTGGGAGGACATAATGGCTTCTGCTTGCCTCTGAAGTGCTCTCCAGCACAGAACAGTTGTGGACCAGGGTTCTTGAGTGAGGAACATGTCCCCAGCAGAGAAGAAAATGGCCAAGCCTTGGAGAGGCATGATTTTCCATGATTTTCCTATATGATTTTCCTATATGATTGTTGATTTAATCAGCCTCCATATGTTTACAGGGAAGTTATTTGACTCCAGGACACTCTAGCCAGCATGGCTGGCATAGTCAAAAAAGGTAGAATACTTTCTGTGGTCCCTGGAAGATTTCGGCATTTGATATTTAGATGAAGTGTTTGAAGTGTAAGTTGCAGCAGACATAGCTTTCCTAGAGGAATTACTTTCCTCTTTGTTCTAATAATAATATCATGCACAGAAAATGCCCAGTTACTGCCCAGGCTTCTTCTTCAGGGAGTGTCTGTACCTTTGCTGTCCAGGATATGGTAGGAGGAGCACAGGCCTTTGCACCTGAAGGATTGCTGCAGCCTAGACAGCTCTTTCTCCCAGGCCACAGGTGGTCATACAGTTCTCTAGGCTTGATTGAGCTTATTTGTCCCAGAATTTCATGCCTTAAATGGGCCTCAGCCAGACCTTGTTCTTTAGAGTCCTATATAGTATATGGAGAGAAGGGCATTCCCCTTGTGATCAATTAATGCCTGCCTCCTTAGAAGGCTAAGTTGGGATGTGTCAGCTTGTCTGGAGGAGCCTGCCTCTTCCTGGCTGTAGGAGAATCAGGATAAGTGGTGTTACAGGCAGTTGTGTATGAGTCAAGACATTGCCTCCCCTTCCTCTGTCCTTAATGTTCTCCCTTTCATGTAAACTCTTCTGTCTGGAGCAAAATCCATCACAAACTTATTTTCTCTTACAAAGTGGTCTTCCTGCTGGAGATACTTTATCCTTTGGGATTTCAGGCAGAGCTGTGTGGATGGAGGCCTTTGGGACTCTATTGGATGCATTGTGTGTTTCCAGAAAGCATTTCCAGGGGCGACAGTGTGGCTGTAGCCTCAAACTATTGTTAATTTTGTTCCCTCTGAGTGTTTCTTTAATGGGCTGAAGAGAAACACCACCTGGGCAGCCCAGAGACGCCTGTCTGGGGCCATGTGCCCCTGCTGTGAGCCAGCTTCGGTTTCTTTGGTTTCTGAGGCACTGTCCTGGCCTGGGGAGGGGTCGGGCCAGGTCTGTACCACCAGCCCAGGTCTCTGTGGAAGTGTCCTGGGGCTGCAGGTCAGGTGTCAGAGCAGCAGCTGGTTAGTCCCAGCAAAGATCACTCCATACTCCAGAGGAAGGATGTATTGTTCTTCATACACAATGTAAACACCAGAGAGAGGAGCCAGGAGGTTTCAGGTCTCTGCTCTGAGAGAGGGCACAAACTGCTGGTGCAGACACCAAAGGCTCTGGCTTTGCTAAAATTATTTGGAGGTTGAAAGTCAACTTACTCTAATGGTGAAAGCTGACAAGTGTAATGCAGGACTTGATCATAATGCTTCTGCAAGCATTTAATACCTTTGCTAAGGCAAAACTCATTTAAGACATCTCACTAACTCCAAAATAGATTTCTCTGGTGAACCAGTCACTGTTGGAGCAGTCCAGCCATATCTTTTGTTTCCCTATTTCTGTCCTTGCAAGCAAATCTCTTCAGGGAGTCCCGAGAAAATTCTGCTTCCATGTCTTCAGTGCTGGTGTTTTCCAGCAATGTGTGTTTTAACAGCTTTATTTAAAAATGGGCTGCTTTAGTGATTCTGGTGTGCTCCTTTGCCTCCACAATACAGCTTCTCCTTCCAAGGGTGCTGTGCTGTACAGGAGCCTGACAGTTTTTTGCTCCTTCTATTTTTCTTGGAGTTTATGGTGCAGTTTTGATTAAAGATGACTACTTTTCAATGATTGCTAATGGTTTTGATTCACTTAAACTGGATATGTTATGTAGGTCAGTGGATTATTTTTTTGTCTCTTGAAAGTACAGCTTTCAAACACAATGTCACACACAACGAAATGTGTCTGAAATTCTCTGAGGAGTTGCTTGGCTGTGCAGGTCACGCTAGAATAGGGGACAACTCCCATGGGTCTGTCATGTGCACTCCTTCTGCTTCATCTCCTGAGTCTCCTGCACCTCTGTGGCTTTGGGAGGTGCTGCAGAGATGTCCCTGGAACACACAAAGGGAGGTTGGCAGGCAGGAATTGTGATGTTGCTCCTGCTTACGTTATTAGGGAAAGAAGTTTTGCCTCTGGGCACAGCGCCTGGCGCAGAGCTCACAACCCCCCCTCCAGTTCAGAGAACTGAGCTGTGATACAAGCTCTCCCCACCCTTCCTCCAGCCTTATCTTCCTTGCAGACAGACTTTTCCCTTTGCTTTCCTCGAACTCCTCTGCTGAACTCACTGCACTGTTGTCTGATCTGTTCCTCTACCCCTCCCCAGCACACCTCTCTCCTTGCTCAATGCACGCCTCTTTTAGTCTCCTGGATCTAGTGAAAACCAAATCCTTCTTGGTTCCAGCTGAGTTCCCACTCCTCTAATCTTTTCCTTTCTCTCTTTACTTGAGTTTGCTGTCTGGAGATGTCAGTCACAGGTTCAACATGAGATCCTCTTGGCACTTCCCTGTGCAGTCCCAGGCATTGGTCTGCAGGAAGCAATGGTCTGTTTGGGGCCAAAATGGGAAATAAGTCACCCCTGCACTCTCTGTACTCACCAGCCCTAATCTTCCTTACCTGTCCATCTTCAGCCCTTTGTCCAGCCCTGTCTGTGCTGTGCTGATTCAGAGGACCAGTGAGCTTTCCCTGAGGTGCAGCTGCTGGCAGTGCTGTGAACCCCTCGTGGTGTGGCATTTGCCATGGTGCCACCAACCACAGAAGCACTTGCTGCTCTGGAGGAAAGTGTCCTGCTGACCTGCAGCACTGCTTGGGTCTGTTCCTCTCCTGTCCACCATTTCTAGTGCTCCTGAATCTCTTGGGTCAGCCCAGAGCCCTGTGCTTCCCTGCAGCTGAGGGTGTAGGGAAGGCTTTCATGCCTGTACAAGGAGAGATTTGGTTTGTGGAGTTTTGTGGAGCATTGGTGGCAGGTAGGTGGGGAAAGGAGGATGAGGAGGGGCAGCTGCTGTGCTGCAGCATTTAACTGCTCTGCAAACAGGGCTAGGGGCATTTCTGGGTCTTGGCTTCCTGAATTCTGGGTACTCTGTCAGAAAACATCCCTTCCCATCTTGGTGAAGGAAACAGGACCATTTTGCTGGGGCTGCCCTTGGAGCTCAATGGCCTGTAAAAGGGTTTTGGTGCAGGCCCAGGGAAGGGATGTGAGAGTCCCTCATCTGAAGCTGTATTTTTTGATTCAACATGTTTCTCAGGACAGGGACAGGGCTAATAGTGCTGCTAGTGGTCAAGTTCATGTGATTTTTTTTTTTTTCTGGCTTTTATAGCCAGGCACCATGTTAGCAGTGGAAGGAAAATCAACAGGCACTTGAGAGGCCACAGGGTATCTGTTTGGTGGGTAGAAAGCATGTGAGATGTTTTGTAATGCAGCCAAACACTTGCATGGTGCAGTGGCTTGCCATCATGCTGTAGCTGTGAAGGCTGTGGGGAGCTCTGGCAGGGTCAGCTGGTGAGGCTGGCAGGTCACACTGGTCCTGGCTCATGGCCACCAGAGTGAGTAGTCCAAGTGCAAGGCAGGGAGAGATGTGAGCACATGCTGGTGGGAGAGTGCTGGTCCCTCCAGTGTCGTGCTGCACTGAGTGCTGCACGGGATGTGTTTATGAAATGGGCTGAGAGCTCATGGCCATGGACATTTAGCCACACAAGGTAAGTCAGCCATAAGAATCAATGAAAGCTGATTTTTAAAACACCCGTTTATAAGCCCCAGACAGACTGCAAGGTGCTAGGTGCTGCTGGGAGAGTCCCTCTTCTGTCCACTACCCTTGGTCCTGAGGGGCAGAATGCAGCCCAGCCCTGAGATACATGGAGCAGCAGGTGCTGGGATGGACAGGCTGAGAGCTGCTCTGATGTGCTTTGAGTTGTGCTCTTGGCTTCCAGAGGAGGTGATGATGTCCTCATGCCTTTTACTGCCTGCTCCTCTCCTGCCTCCAGTCACCTGGGCTCACCCAAGCTTCTTGGGCACTGCAGCACCCAAGGGTCAGCTTCTCATCATCCCATAGCCCTGCTGTGGCTCTAAGAAATGAGCTCCCTTCCACAACCCTCCTGATCTCAGTATATGGAAAAGCCTCAGGATCATGCTGGAGGAGAAAGAAATATGGTTGTACCCAGAATTTAGTCACACAAGTAGAGAGAAGTTGTTTTAAGCAGGATCTAGGACGCACTCATAGCCCAAATGGCAGCAAACAGCCATCTCTGCCTCTTTCCTTTCAGTCTCAGACATGATTGCAGTGTGGAAGCTGCTGGAAGAAGACCAAATTGTGCTTTTGTTGCTTTCCCATGCTTATTTGATAGCTGTCTGTAGAAAAATTACTTAATCTGCCTGACCACTTTATGGATTCTTTGCAAAATGTATTTAAAGTCTCATATGCACCAATGTGTTGCTCTGCCAGACAGGCTGCACTCTTAGAGTGGCTTACTGTATTCCATTTTGTTACTGTGTCAGTGCATATTGGCAAAGTAAATCAACAACTTCAAAAGGAAATGAATTTGCTTCCTGCCTTTATATGTTCGTCTCCCATCTTGGGGAAGAGGAAGGAATTTCAAAAGTCACAAGGAATATAAATAGAATTAAGATGCCTAATACCTATCTGCCTCAGCTTCTTAATGTACAAGGGTCAAAAGTGCCCCAGCGTGTCCTGTTGCAGGGAATGGGTGCTCTGGGCTTGCTGCTGGAGGGAACTTGGTCCAGATGGGGTGATTTAGCACTTAGCTGAGTGCTGTGTCACCAGGCAGCCCTGTCCTGGCTGGGCTGAGGAGAGCCTGGCACGTGGCTGGGTTTGAGCCCTGGGGCTGCCCAGGAGATGCTGTGTATGGCAGCAGCTTTCCTGTGCCCATGAGTTGCTGTCCACCCTCACTTCCTTCCAGGACTGCTCAGAGTGCATGTGTGGCCTTTATTGTCCCCATGCTGCTCATCACACTGATTCCTCTGCAGAGCCCTACAGGGGGGACACCTGCAGCTCTGCCTCCCTGCTCCCAGCTCCTGTCCAAAGGACAGTTCTGCCTGCTCTGGAAGCTGCCCAGTGGAGAAGGACCTGGTAGTGCTGGTCAGCAGTGGCTGAATATGAGCCAGGTGGCCAGGAAGGCCAATAGCACCTGGCCTGTAGCAGGCATAGTGGGGCCAGCAGGAGCAGGGCTGTGACCATCGCCCTGTGCTGGGCACTGGGGGGGCCCCACCTCAAATCCTTAGTCCAAGAAAGACACTGAGGCACTGGAGTGTGTCCAGAGAAGGGCAACAGAGCTGGGGAAGGGTCTGGAGCACCAGGAGCAGCTGGAGGGGCTCAGCCTGGAGAAAAGGAGGCTCAGGGGAGACCTTCTACAACTCCCTGACAGGAAGATGCAGCCAGGTGGGGGTCGGGCTCTGCTCTCAGGGAACAAGGGACAAGATGAGAGGAAACAGCCTCAAGGTGTGCCAGGAGAGGTGTTGGTTGGATATTGGGAAAATTTCTTCATGGAAAGGATTGTCAGGCATTGGAACAGGCTGCCAGGACAGTGGTGGAGCCATCATCCCTTGAAGTGTTCAAAGAATGTGTGCATGACTTGAGGGACTTGAGGACATGGTTTGGAGATGGTTCTGTGTTGATGGTTGGACTTGATCTTGGAAGTCTTTTCCAACCTTAGTGATTCTGTAATTCTCTGAGGTTTTCTTCTGGCTGTTTGCCCATCAAATCATGCTCCAAATGGCTTTAGAATCAATGCAAGTTCCTTGACTATTAACACAGAAGTGTTTGGATGATTCAGGTCACATCCCTAAAATATTGTGGCTGTGAGTCCTCCCAGCTGCAATTCCTGGCCAGGTTTATACCTGTCACTTCAGGATCCACTCCTCCACTCATGGCCAGTTCAGTGTCCCGTCCCAGGTGCTGCAGAGCCTGCTGTTCCTGCAGCTCTAACCTGCCCAGCTACCCCCCCTATTCCATGCCCAGGCATGCCAGCTCCCCTTTCTCTTTCCCATTTCCACAAAACTTGGCTGTACTTCCAGTCCCATTCTTGCCCTTTTGCTCTATCTCACTGAACATCCTTGCTGCAGTTAAATCTGCACTCACCTGTGTGCCCTCTGCCCTGCTTCCCTCTGGGCCTGCTTTCTCTGCATGCCTCTGGCCAGCCATGTCCCCAGGTTACCTGTGCTGAGGTCTCACTGATTTCTTGCATACCTGCCACCTCCACTTCCATATTGCTCCTTAAATGGTGGTTTCTGAGTAGGAAAGGAGCCTTGTGTGTGGGTCCCTTCCCAAGGTGTCTGTTCCAAAGTAGGTCCTGTGCTTCAAGTCTGGCAGTAGGATTGGCTTGACAGCACAGACCCTGATAGTGTCTTCCCTGCTCTGCCTGTGCCTTGTCAATAATATTATCCAAGTTTTATTTAAAAATAAAATTTAAGAAATCCTGAATGAGGCATTCATCTTTGTGAGGAGAAGAAGAAAGAATCTACAGGCCAGTACACACAGATCCCAGTAAAGATGTGCTGTAACAATTTGGTATCTGTAGGAACCACAACTTCTTGCTATTCTAAAAAAGGAAAGGCTGAAATTAGCATAATCCCAGGAAAATAGAACAATTGCTGTTGCTGAAGTTGAGTATCTAAAATGAACCTACACTGGAAGCAAGTGAGGACTCCCAAAAGAAGGAAACATTTGAAGATTGCCTGTGAAACTCTAAAATGCTGTGATTCTCCCAAAGAAACCCTAGGACTAGATTTGGGACAGATGCTCTTATAGCTTGGCCTTGCTTCAGACCCCAATGCCCCTGTTTCCCACAGCCCCTTCACCAGTTAGAGTCCTGGGTCTCTTTCTGTTGAAGCTCAGTCCAAGGCCGGTCAGATCCATATTAAGCCAGGCTTTACTGAACTGATGTCCTGCAGTGCCTGCTCCTCACTACTCCAGAGGAGAGCCCCGCAGGTTCTGCAATCATGACTGCCTTCCCCTGTACACATTCTTCAGCTGTTCCTCTCATTTCCCTTGTTAGTTGTTGAACCCAGACCTGCCACTCTGTGCTTCCATTTTGGAGCAGGTTGATGTGAGCAGCCAGGTGCAGGCAGAGCCCGCAGTGCAGGCGGGCGCTCCCCGGCTGCTCCTGCCCCACACTGATCCCCTCTCCCATCCTCCCGCAGTGGCTGAAGGACCCCGGGCCCCGCAATGAGAAGAGAACCCTGTTCTGTGACATGGTGTGTTTCCTGTTCATCACTCCCCTGGCAGCCATCTCGGGCTGGCTGTGTCTGCGCGGGGCCCAGGACCACTTGCAGTTCAACAGCCGGCTGGAGGCCATCGGACTCATAGCCCTCACTATTGCACTTTTCACCATCTACGTCCTTTGGACACTGGTAAGTGCCGTTTGCCAGGCTCCTGCTCCTGCCCAGGCTGCAGCTGGAAGCACTGGCTCACTCCTCGTCAGTGCCACCTGCTATTTCTGCCTCTCTGTGTGAGAACACCTTGGGCTCTTCCACTAGAATGTCCATTTAGTTATCTTCATGTGCAAGCTGCTAAAGTTGTTGCTGAGAATGGAAAACCACTTCCTGGTCATCTGCTTTGCAGACTGTCACAGTGTTCCCAAGTGTCAGGTATCCAGCACAGACGTGCCAGAGCTGGGATGGGGCTGGGGCTGGGTGGGAAGGGCTTGGGGCTGGGCCAGGCAGTGGCCCATCTGTGGTTCAAGAAAAAACACAAACTTGGTACCTGGGCAGTGCAGGGGAAAAGTAAAATATGGAACATGTTTGACTTCTAAATAATTTACCATCATGTCCCTGTGTGCTTCTGCTGCTCAGCACAGACTGGCTGTGCCCAGCTGGGTTGCAGACTGTCCTTGGAGGTCTCTGGCCACAACTAAACAAAATCCTGTGCAGTATTTTTAAGGTGTGTGGAAGAAACTCTCTGGCCCTGGGGAAACCTGTGGCTTCCCTGGTGCTGGGTTGCGTGATTGGCCCCAAGTCAAGGCTTGGTAGCCAGCCTGCCCTGGCCCACTGCTGCATGGGGGGCCCTGGGGATTGCTGGGAACCTGCACTTGAGCCAGTCTGGCTGTTGAACTGATCCATGCTGGGAGAGAGCTTCCTCCTGTCACCTTGTTTGACGTTTCTGGATGTGCTGAATTAAGGGAAGAGGAGCTTGCAGGGAGCTGAGAAGAGCTGAGAGCAAATGAGGGTTTGGGTGTGGCACAAAGGGAGGCTCAGTGGGGCTGCCTGGCCCCTCCCCAGGGCCCCATGGCTGCTCTCTCCAGGGGCTGCCAGGCCAGGGTCTTCCCTCTGTTTCCTATTCACTTTTTTTGTCTTGTGTTGCTGGGTGGACTTCTGGGTTAGGATCTTGATTTTGGCTCTCCTGTCCTAAGTGTGTGCTTATGCCCTGTCAATGCCCTTTTTCAACTGCTTGCAGGGAAACAACATTTTGGGAAGGGATGAAGTGCACTTGATGCAGGGCAAATAGTGGAACCTCAAAAAGCTGGCAATCCTGTGGGCAATAAAAATTCCCCAGTCCATTTCCTTGTCGTCTCGTGTTCCAATTTCTCAGAGTAACGCCCTCCCCTGGGGCTGGACTCTCCCTACAACTCTCCCCCACAGACCTGGCAGCCAGGGCAGGATAAGTGGGTGCTGCAGCAGTGTCTGCTTTGGGGAGGAGAGTGCCTGGGGGAAAAGCTGGAGCCACTCCTTGCATGGGAGCTGTGGAGGAAAGCTTCCATGCTGCATGTTCCTGCATGAAACTTGTTTCCATAGGAAGCCAAGCTAAAATTGGAAACCTTAAGAGGAAGTGTTTTTATCTTCTCTATCTCAGGACTGGTGGGGAAGAGCTGAAACCTGGAGGAAAAATGTTTGTGCAGTAACAAGTCGTGACTAAAACAGCTCTAATTCTCTGTGCTTCACTTTTCCTTGAGCAGAGGAGGACATTAGGTGAAGCCTCTTTATTCATATTCAGCTCATTCAACCCTAGGCTGTGCAGTCCAAGGGGCTGATATGTGGGAGGGGGTTCATGACTGTAACTAGTGTGAAGGTTGTGAGAGAGGCTGTAGCCACGGCTGCAGCTCCTTTGTGAGGAGCAGGAGCCTTCTTTGACGTTTCCACTGTTAGCTCCTCATTCTCTGAAAACTGGGAGATGAGTTTGTCACCAGTCTTATTGCCACAGTCCCTCTGCAACAGGAAGGAGAGGTGTGCACAGATCAATAAGCTCAATTACAGCTTCATTTCTCATAAGATTTGTCATAGACCCATCCAGAAGTAATAGTTTTACTGAGTTTTCTGTGTCAGATGCACTTCCTGGTACGTCCTAGTTGCCAGCTAAATGCTTCCTGTAAGAATGCCTGATTTAGGTCAGTGGCTGACTGGATTCAGTGTTTAAGCCGAGCTCGAAGCTCCCCTTGCAGGGCTGTTCTGAAACTGCAGGGCCAGCTCCTGCCTCTGCCGGGCTACTCTGCATCCTCCAGCCTTTGCATCCTCCCCTGTCTGCCTCCGGGTGCACAAGTCTCGCAGGTCACGGTGTTGTCCAGCTGTTGTCCTGTTCTCGCAGACAAAGGAGGGAAGGATTTTGTGCAGGACGAAGAGATCCCCTGGGATCTCTGAGATGGGAGGAGGCTGTTTGGATTCAGACCCCTGCTTTGCTCACCCAAGTTGCTGGCTGCAGCCTGGGGCTGCATGAAGGGGCAAGTGGTAGCTCATCCCCACCACATTCACCAGCCAGGACCCAAACCCAGCTGAGCAAACCCCGTCCCAGTGCTGGTGCTGCCCGGAAGGTCCCTTTGGCTGTGCCCCACTACTCACCAGGAAGGGATTGATTGCTCCTCAGGGGCCGGGGGACACAGAGTGCCCCGAACTGTGCTGGGGTCAGTGCTGTGTCCCTTTCCTCAGGTTAAGGGGTCCCAGCAGTGAGGGGGTGCTGGCATGGGGCTGTCCCTGCGTGTGCTGCAGCCCCGGTGGCTGCGTCGGTGACAGCGCGCTGCCTTCTCCCGGCAGGTCTCCTTCCGCTACCACTGCCAGCTGTACTCGGAGTGGCGAAGGACCAACCAGAAGGTTCGCCTGATGATCCCAGCCTCGCGGAGCCCCCACCCCGTGCCCCACTCCCTCCTCTCTGCCAAGCTCATGAAGAAGAGCGCGGATGAGACCACCGTCTGAGCCGCCCCGCCGCCACCGGGGAGCCTCGGGTGTCCCCACGGGCCCAGGGAGCGTGGCAGCTGTGGGGGCGCTGGAAAACAATCATCCCACCAAAGGGACTCTGTGCTCAGCACGTGCTTTAGACCTTGGCAAAGAGACACATAATCAACAGCTGTGTGTGAAATGGCAGAAAATGCCTGTCTGCAGGGACACTTTCCTATAATGAAATACTATACGTGGAAAACATCTCCCTCTCTCGATATATATATCTATATATAATATTATTTTTTAATGGCCATGCATATTGTGTTTCAATCCTTTTGTGTTGATGTTCTAAGCTTCAGGATAGAAGCTGGCAACCTGATCTCATTCAGAGGTTAAATCAATGCCTTTTCTCCAAATGAGCATATGAAGAACACTTTTCATCAACCATTCTTGAAAGTCCCCTTCTCCTTTGCACTAAATTGGTTTTGATATACTGCAGCAGCCTTCCCGTTACTCTTTGGTCTCTTTTGTGGTGTTCTGTCCTTTCTAGAAAGTTGAGTGTTTTTAATAATTATTATGATCCCAGAAGGAGTAAAATGACGCAATACCGAATGGAGACATTTTGTATTGTAAAGTACTGTAATTTTGAGAATTTCAAAATCAGTTTCAGAATGAGAGAATCTTTTCCGGTGCAGACGTGATCTCACAAAATGCTTTCCTTGAGATCCTGGCTCATCCCCAGGACTCGGATGCAGTCAGCTCTTTGTCTGTCTGGCAAAGGTAGATGGAGGATCCCAGGGTGGGGAGAGATGGCTCCATACTAGCTAAACCCACCATTGCCTTTTGCTTTGAAAAGATTGAGAAAGGAGCTTTCCTGGCCCCAGAAGGTGGAAGTTGAAGTCTCTGTTTGCTGATGTCCTTTTGCCACCTTGAGGCTGGACCTCCCATAGCATCAGTTTCACATGTACCTTAGGAGACAGGCCATGCCCTGTGGCTCTGGCAGGATGCAGGTGCTCTTGGCTGTCTCTGCACTTTATTTGCACATTCCAGAGGAGCTGCTGGGATTGGGTTCATCCCTGGTAGCGGCTGCCTGCCTCTTGTGTCCTCTAGTGAAGCCCCAGTTTGCTGGTTCCAGAGAACAGGCTCTGGGAAGCCTCTGTCCTGTGGGGCTGGTGTTCCTCCTCCTCCTTTCACCTGTGTTTCCAGCACGTGCAGCTCTCAAAGCCCTCTGTCTCAGAGTGTCCCCTCTGCCAAGAGTCCCCTGATTTGGCTTTGGTCCTTGCCTCTGCCACCTCCTCACCCTGCCAGACAATGCCCGTGCCTGGTGCTGAGCGTTCCTGAGCCTCCCGAGTGGCACAGGCTGTGAGGACGCTGCACTGCCATGTGCTCCAGAGGTGTGTGCAGCTGCTTTGCTGCAGCCTGGGCTCTGCCTGCATGCTGGTGAGGGTGGAGAGCAGGCAGGAGGCAGGTTCTGAGGGGTCTGTGTCCTTGCAGTGGGTGGTGGTGGTGGTCATGCACTGTCTCTGTGCCCCTTTGCTGAAAGCAATGCCCTGCAAGATGGAGATCTATAATTTCCTGAATTCAAAGCACCATGTGCACCTCTTCCTCCTCTCTAGCTGCAAAGCAGGATCTTTCCTTACCTGTTCCCTCACCCTGAGCTGGAATTTCCTGGTGGCCTGTGCAGCAGGGACCAGTGTGCCATCTTGCCAAACAGGATTGCTCCAGCCCTGGGCCCTCATCTCTGTCTGCTCTCCTCTATCTACTCTCCCAGGGTTCTGCAGCTTGGGGATACCCTGACACATCTTGCAGCAGCCTCTCTGTGCCCTGAGAGTTGCTCTGAACTGCTCTCTCTTCCAAGCATGAGGGGCTGCTGTGACCATGGAGTGAATGTACTCTGCTCCAGCCAGGCTGCATGTCTCTGCTCCTCTCTCTCAGCCAGACCCCCAACTGTCCCTTCCCTTCTTCCACGTACCCAGGGGTGTCTGCCCTTTTCCCAGTCATGCACTCATGCAGGGATTACTCTGCTCCTGGTACTCTTGGTGGAGAGGCTGCAGCAGCTCCAGTCACAGTCCCTGCTCCAGCCCCATCCCATTCCCACGCAGGCGCTCCCCACTCTGCACACCCCTTCCATGGCAGCAGGCTCTGCACCACTGCTCTGTGCCTTGTTCTGGGTGCCCCTTTCTTCAGCTGTTTCCCAACAACCCCCTTGTCACCAGGACATCACCAGTGAAGAAAAAGGGGGGGGTGGTTTAACCTTCCCAGCCCTGGCTGCCTCCCAGGAGCCTGGCCCCACAGTGCACCGAGTTCTGGCAGGTGATGAGGGATGCTCTCCCACAGCACATCCCCAGGGTAAGGACTTAATGGAGCCAGTGTTCCATTTAAGAAACCCACTGTCAATCCAAATATGCAACTGTGAAAGCCAGGAACCCCTGGCTGGGGCAGTGGGGGCCCGGCCCTGTGCTGCTGTGTGGCCGTGGCTGCACTCAGCATCCTTGGCTTTATTGTCATTGCCAATAATTGGAATTGTTGCATGTGCCCCTGGAAGACCCATTAGGGACTCTTGGAGTCTTGTCCTCCTTCCCAGAGGAGATGTTCAGCTCGTGGATGTGGGCAATCGGTGTCTGACCCACCACGTTCCAGTGCATTCTGGGGAAACGGGCTGTGCAATGATGTAAATAAAAGTGAGACAAACTTTGGGCTGTTGTGTTGTTATTGGAGGGGGCAGGGACTGCAGAGCCCAGGCTGCCCCCCTGAGAGCACCCTGGTATTGCCTGCCTGGGGCAGCTGCCCCAGGCAGCCCCCAGGGCCCCAGCAGAGGGTTTCAGAGCTGGACAAACCCCAGGGCTTTTGTCATGTCTGGGCACTTTGTCTGTCAGTGTACAGGAGCCTGCCTGGGCTGGGCCAAGCAAAGGGGTGATGTTTAGGAGTTTTCAGCCCCTGGTTGGGTCAGGGGGTGTGTGGGGCTGCATGGAGCCACCCTGGTGCTGCTGTGATGCCTCCCCACAGAGGCTCCTGGGGCTGCCCACAGCCCCAGCCCAGCCCTTCCTCGCTCCAGGGCTGGGGGAGATGCTGGACACATCTGTGAGCCCAGGCTCTCACCTGAGCCCTGCTGGGGTCATGGTGGGCTGTGCCCAGCTGTGTCTGGGGTGTGTCCAGCAGTGTGGAAGGTGTATCAGACTGTGTCAGAGCTGTGTTTGAGTGTGTCTGAGCTGTGTCTGAGCTGTGTCTGAGCTGTGCCCAGCTGTGCAAGAGCTGCTGGCAGCTAGCTGCAGGGCAGGAGCTCTGAGTGCTCACTACCAGCTGGCTCTGAGAGCCATCCAGGGCCAGCACCATGGCAGGGGCTGCAGGGCATGGAACCTCAGGGCAGAGGCTTGGGCAGCCATGGTTCCCTGCTCTGTGGGGCAGGGAGGAGGCCCAACACCCCCTACAGCCTCGGCCCTGCATCTGTGCAGCAAATTGGGCACACCACACTTGCAGCAGGGGGTTGGAAATTATGAAGCTCCCATTTAAAATGCCACTCAAAGCACTAAAACACCAATGCTGGATGCATTTCTGAGGCCCTGGACAAGGCTTTAGGCTTGGACAATACCTTAGATGAATTTCCTGGCCAAGCTGTCAAATCAAGGTTTTTTCTGAGCTTGTTTATATTAAAAGAAAAAAGGTTTAAAAAAAGTGAGTGCCATGGTTGGCTCAGCCAGTCCTTCAAAATAAAACTGCGATGCCACACAGCAATCTGACAGGGTGAGGGCAAGAAAAAGCAGCATCTGCACCAGGGAGAACAGCATAAAGGAACAGAAATCCCAGGGAAAGGCTCACCAGGGAAAAGGAAACACAGTTTCATGGGAAGGGCGTTCAGTCACAGTTGCTTGGCTGGTGTGCCAAATCCAGGCAGGCTGTGTTTGGAGCATGTCTGCAGACCAGTGCTGAGAAGAGCATGTTCACTGAGGTGCCTCCACTGCCCACTGCTTTCCCTGGGAGCAGGGGGGTCCCAGGGGTGTGATCACACCCTGCTGTGGACCTTTGGGAGCCTGGGCCTTGCCCTGTGGCCTCTGTGTCCAGGCACTGGCTGAGGAGGCAGCAGGTCTCTGCTGTGATGTGCTGTCTGTGCCCACACTGGCTACGGGACAAACCTCCCAGCCCTGGTTGTCTCCCCAAAACCGTTCAGGTGAGGTGTGGGTCCAGCCTTGCTCAAGAACCCCAGTGTTCCTTGAGCCTTCCTACCCATAGTGGCTCCAGCAGGCAGAGACCTCCAGCACGTGAGAGTTGAATTTAAACTCCCCTGGGTATTTGTGGTGCAATTCTACATGAAATTGTGTATTTTTCACACAAATGCTGCAACTATGCAACTCAGCTCCCAGAGAGATGATTTTTTAAAGTTTAATTTTTTGGGGGGGGCCACATCAAAGAGGAAACCAAAGCACAAAATTTACCCCCTCCAAACCACAAAATTCCAGTGAAGATGTTCCCAGACACCAATCTGTTGAAAAACCCAACTTTTCTACAGTCTGAGGGACTGAGCTGAGCTGGCTTTCAGAAAGGAATTTCTTCTTCTTGGTTGAGGTAGGTGTACCTAAATGCACAGCACAACTCTTTTAGGGTGTTTTGCATTACAAAGGACAAAAATACAGTGCTAACAATTTGCCATCTCCATACACCAACTTTCTGCTGTGAGCTTCTGTCATGGTGTAACCCCAGGTGACAACTGAACACTGCACAGCTACTCAGTCACACACCACCCTCCAAGGGGGATGGGGGAAAAAAAAGGAAAAAACTTTTGGTTTGAGGTAAAAACAGTTTAATAATTGAGACAAAGTCATATGTAATAATACCAATGATAATAATAATTGTAATAAAATAATATATAAGCCCCAAGTGGAACAAGTGATGCCCAATACAGTTGCTCACCACCCACTGATCTGTGCCCAGCCTATCCCCCAGCAGTGATTGGCCTCTCCCAGGCAGTTCCCCCAGTTTACCCACTGGGCAGGATGTTCTGAGGTGTGGAATATCCCTCTGGCCAGTTTGGGTCAGCTGTCCTGCCTGTGCTCCCCTCCAACTTCTTGTGCTGGCAGAGCATGAGACACTGGAAAGTTCTGGGCTTGGATAAACACCACAAGTGATGGTTTGGTTGTTGCTGTCAATATTATTCTCACCCTAAATCCCAAAGCCAGCACTGTGCCGGCTACTGAGAGGAAAATTAACTCTATCCCAAGCAAAACCAGTACAGTCTCAGAGGCTCCTGGCCATGGAGGGTACGAAGTGCCTCTCACTGGGAGCAGAGATCCCTGGGTTTCCCCAGTCTTGGTGCTACCACAGTGGAAGAGGCTTAGGGCAGAGCTCTAGGGGCAGATACCTGGGCTTGACCCAGAACCGCAGCTCTTTGCAGCTCCTGGAGTTGAGAGAGGAGGTCAATACTGCTGCCTATGGCCAGATGCCACCACAGCAATGACAACTGAGGTGGCACTAAAGAAGGTCCAGCCAGAAAAGTGTTTGGAGATGGAATCTAGGCTGGACCCAGTCAATGTCCCATTTCACCTACATCCACCTTGTTCTTTCCTAAGGGCAGGATTCAGCAGGATCCTGTGAGGTGGGACCTTGGTGAGGCAAGATGAGGGAATGGCAGATCTGTGGGAATTGCCTCTCCTGTGGGTTTCAGACACAACTCAGCATTGTGCTTTCCTTCCTGGGCTGCCCTACTGCAGCCCCTGCATTGCTGCCCGAGCTCTGCTGCAAGAAATGTGCTTGCTGCACGTCAGGCAAGGAGAGGCTCTGGATGTGTGGGCAAGATAAGCCTTATCATGAGTATCCAGCTATGTTTGAGGTTTTTTAACTTAACTGGAAAAAGCCAGAGGCACTATTCCAGCACCCTTGGAGGAGCTGGACCCTGCTGTATTTTCCATGGCCTCATACAGAGCAGCTCTGCAGTGCCCCAGCACACAGTGGTGGTCCCTGCCATGGGACCACTGGGCACCAATCTCCTCCCTGCACTGTCTCTGTGCTCCTCTTGTCCCTGCAGTCCCAGCTGAGGGGTGGGGGGATGAAGGAGGCTCTGTTGTGGTGTCCACCTCCCTGACCTGCTGGTCCTCCCCTTGGTGGCCAGAGGATCCTTGTGAGGAGAGGCCAGCAGGATGCAGGACCCTCCCAGTTCCCAACATCAAGACCCAAGGTGATGGTGTTCACCTTTCCAGTCTCTCCCCTGCCCCCCAGGTTCCTCCCTGTCAGGGGCACAGCTTGAGCCATGAGTCCATCCCCACCCACAGCCATGGGCGCAGCCTCTCCCCAGCACACGAGGCCAGGCAGAAGGCAAAGATTGGGGCTTCAGTCTCGGCATCAGCAAAAGTCACCTGCTTGTCTGTGAAGTCCAGGCAGACCTGGATGGCCCTGGGGAGGCAGGTGAGGTGCAGGGGAGTCCAGTCAGGATCACTGAAAGCGTGGTACTGTCCAAACCACTGCCCCACGGCCCAGATCCCCTCCTGGGGCGTAAAGCTGAGGACCCCCTTCCTCCTGACAGACTCCTGGGCCACTCCCACAGCCCACCAGTCCCCTGCCTCGGCCACCTCCACCTCCCAGCAGTGTCTCCCTGCAGCAAAGGCCTGGCTGCCCAGCACGCAGGGCTCTGTGTCAAACCGCTCGGGGTTGTTGGGCAGCAAGGTCCACTCGTGCCCCCGTCCCACCCCTCGATGGTCACTGGCCAGAATGAGGAAGGGGTTGGCAGTGTCTGGGTCCAGAGTCACATCAGCTGGGGACAGAGGAGAGGCTGGTCAGAACAGGCTTCCACGGGGCTGCACCCACCCCAGCAAGGGAAGGGACACGGTGAGTTCCTTTTCCCTGCAGTGGGAAACCCCCTCCACCTGAACAGTCCTGGCTCCCTGCTGCCCCAGTCCTGTCCCTGCCCCAGGGGCCTCACACATCCTGGCCAAGGGGACCTCAGTTTCCTGGAGGAGGAGGCACCTGAGTGCAGGTGCTCACCTGCAGTGCAGCCTCCTGGATCTGAGCCTGGGTGTCTCTGGTGCTGTGAGAGGGGAACAGGCAGGGCAGGGCACAAACCAGTGCCAGCCACGGTAGATGCTACCCCAAGACCCATGGGCCCAAATTCACATCTCTTTCTGTGAGCAGTGGAGGGGGCCAAGGATGCCAGCCCAGGAGCCTTTGGTGCTGGAGCTGGGTCTACAGGTAAGCACCAAGAGTTCAGCTGGGAGTGTTGCAGCCACCAAGTCCCAACCCGTGAAAAGTCTGGGGACAAGCCCCAGTGCTTTGACCTTCAGTAGTTGTCCCACAGCAGAAGCAGGATGCATTTTCTCCTCAGCAGAGGACACTTCACCCTCCCCTTCTGAAAACTCACCTCTTCCACTCATCTCCTCCACCTCATCCATCAGGGTCTCACTTTCTGCTTTCTCCATCCTGGATGCCTGCATATCCACAGTCAATCAACAGGAGAGGAGATGGGATTCACTGCTGAAAGTGGGAATTGCAAGACTCAAGGACTGCCTGAAGATGATAAAGCAGAGAAGGAATGATGGAAATGTCACAGCATTCAGCACTTTTTAGACAGCCAGTACTCACCTGCTCAGCCTGCAGGTTGGCTCCAGGAAAGCAGGTTTGGGATGGGTTGGAAGGTCTTCAGTCTGCTGACCACTCCTCTGATCCCCTCATCTGCTCTTGGCTGGACTGAGCTTGCCTGGCTCTTCCAGCTTGTTTGAGTGAGCAGGGCACAGTCCAGAGGGGCTGGATGGCCTGGAGAGCAGAGCTGGGAGTCTGTCTGGGTACCACCTCAACCAGCTTCCCCCTGCCCTCCTCTGGGCAATGACCTCCCATGCCCTGAAGCTTCCAGACTGTGTGGGATCTCATCCAACATTGAATTTCGCAATTCCTCCTGTTTCTGCAGTGCCCAGTCCTGTTTACATCAGAGAGTGAGCTGCATCTCCCCTCCCTCAGCCCAGCTGCAGGTGGGTGATAAGAGCCCCTGTGTGCTGGAGGACTCTGTATCTCCCTGTGCAGGATGCTCCAAACCCTCCTGGGCACCACAGGCACCTCCAGCCCCTTGGGATGGCCACAGGGCAGTGGCCATGCTCTGGGTGTCCAGGCTGCATTCTGTGAAAAGGGGAGGTCTCCCTCCTGCCCTGGCTGCTTGCCCAGTTTTGCCCTGCTGCATGGGTTCGTGGTGGAGATGTTTGCAGGGCGTGCCACCTCGATTGCTCAGCTGGTAAATGGGGAACAGCCCCTGCTGGGCTTTGCATCCCACCTCTGTCTTCTCCAGGCAGCTCTTCACGTGTCAATGGATGATGGCCTTGTTCCAGTCACAGGGAGCACAAGGTATTCCACTCTGCTTTGCCACATCACTCTGGAAGCACCAGCTGAGCACAAAGCAGGATGCAGGGGCAGCTGCTGCCAGTGTGAGCCCTCTGCCTGCCTGAAACCCCTGCCTGGAGCTTGGCTGCCCAGGCCAAGCTCTCTGACCGGTTCCACTTCACCCATGACCAGTTCCTTTTGCACCCTTTGGGCATGTCTGCCATCCTGTCCTCCCAGCTCCTTCCACTCCACGTGGCTTTGTGCTCACGTCCTTCCCTTGGCACATGCAGCTGTCTGGGACCCCCAGCTTTGATCCTCTGATGGTTTCAGGTCGAAACCATCTGCACAGCCCCAGGCTGGGGCTGGGGCTCTCCTGTCACGGACTGGGAGTCCCACCTTGGGCCTCCACCGGACCTCCACGGCCCTGGCCCAGCCCACGGGCTCTGCTCCATTTTTGGGCTGCCCCAGGACTCCCCTCAGGCCTCACCAC
>VZUI01052113.1:0-31843 GCA_013401135.1 Cettia cetti | reverse complement strand
TCCCCGTTCCCGTGAGCCCATCCCCGTCCCCGTGAGCCCATCCCCGTTCCTGTGAGCCCATCCCCGTCCCTGTGAGCCCGTCCCGGTTCCCGTGAGCCCATTCCCGGTCCCCATGAGCCCGTCCCGGTTCCCGTGAGCCCATTCCCGGTCCCCGTGAGCCCGTCCCGGTTCCCGTGCGGGCGGCGGAAGCGGCGGTGCCGGCGGGGGAAGGGGCGGTGCTGCCCCGGCTGCGCTGCCCGCGCCGCTCCGAGCCGGGCTCGCTCCCGGGCCTGTCCCGGGGTCCCTCCGGCCCCAGCATGGTCTGTGCCCCTGCCCGGTACCTGGTGTTCTTTCAGTACTTTGGCACCAGGTACAGGTACGTGCCCCGCTGAGCCCCAGCCACGGGCGGGAGCGGAGCAGCGCCTGCGGCGGCCCCGGAGAGCTGCGGAGGGGTGGGAGAGAGCCGGGATGGGATGGAGCCCGGGGATAGAGCCAGGGGACAGATAGAGCCTGGGGATAGAGCCTGGGGACAGATAGAGCCCGGGGATAGAGCCTGGGGACAGATAGAGCCTGGGGATAGAGCCTGGAGAGCTGGGGAGGGGTGGGAGAGAGCCAGGCTGGGGATGGAGCCCTGGGATAGAGCCCGGGGATAGAGATTGGGGATGGATAGAGCCTGGGGATAGAGCTTGGAGAGGGCTGAGTTTGGAATGGCAGAATTGGGACAGGACAGGTTGGGAGAGCAGAGTTTGGGAGAACAGTTTGGGAAGGAATGGATGAGACCAGTGTTTGGGGAGAGCAGAACTTGGGGGAGCAGAATTTGAGAGCAGAGCTTGGGCCAGCCAGAGTTTGGGGAGGAAGGAATAAAAGCAGAGTTTGGGATGACAGAATTTGGAGAGGGTAGAGTTTGGGAAGGAATGGATGAGAACAGGAGAGCAGAATCTGGGGAGGGCAGAGTTTGGTCAATTTATGGCATTCACAAGTCCTGCTCTGCAATTGGCAATCAACTCCTGGCCCTAAAATAATTTTAATCTCAAACTAATTTAATTTATCTGCTTTATTCTCCTATCAACCTCTGTCTCAAGGGCCAGTCCAAAGAGGAACAGCTGAAGGATTGTTTTATTTCCAACATCCCTTCTTGAAAAGAACCACTTTTAATTTTAATAATTTTAATAATTGTAATTTTAATAAATTTAGTAACCAATAAGGCACTTTTCCTGCCCATTTCTCAGTGTTTGGCCCCTGCCAGTTTTGTGGGAAGATTCAGGAAGTCCCCCAGGCAGTTCTGGATTTGTTGGTGGGCTCTGCCAAGTCCCTGAATGTTGACACACATCAATAAATTGTGTTTGCTTTGCTCTGCAGTGGGGTTATGGAGACCAAGAGCGATCAGGTCCTGGTTGGAGTCCAGAATTATTTGGAGGTAGGTCCTTGCTAATCCTGTTGTCACGAAAATGAAGCTTTTAGGGTCACATTGTTCAGCTCCAGAAATTCCCAGGGGTAAATATTATTTTGAGGTGGATACTCAATAAAACCGGCAGAGTGCTAAGCACTGTAAAGTTCAAATCAAAAGACTTTAAGTGATGTCATCATACAGATTCTGACCTTAAAAAGATGTGAACCCTTCAGTGAGATTTAATTGAGGCCAGATCTGACTCTGAGAGCCCCTGGCCCACCTAAGCTTTGTTAGGATTTGTGCCTTTGCCTCCCCTTGTCCTTAAAGCTGCCTCAGTTCTGCTTCAGGTCCAATTCCTTCATGGATTTAGCAGCTGGATGCTGTCTCCTCCCAGGAGAGGATGGCCCTGACAGAGGTTTTCAGAACAAAGCATAGCAGGATGTCCATTGTTCTGTGCTGCTTCCATTTTTTCTTTGGAGTTCTGTTATGCCAGGGGGAAAAAAGTTATGATGCTGTTATCCCTGCATTGCTCCCAAGGGATTCCCTTGGACCTGGGAATGGTTCGAGGACCCCAGGTGCTGTTTGGGCTGGCAGTAAGTGTGAACAGGAGTGTAAAACCCCCATTTTTACACCTAGGAGTAGAAAATGGGTCACCTGAGCATCATAATCCAATTGTGAATTAAAATTGTAAATTAATTACAAGCTGCTGTTGACTTGCTGAGTCTGGTGCAGGGCAAGAATCAAAAGGAAGCTGAGTTATTTCTCTTGTCTTGGAAGCATCATAGAGTTCAAGATGAAGCTTTGTGCCTGCTTGGAAGATAAGAGGTGGCTGAAGAGCTGATTTCTGCGGGTCAGACCACACCTGGGCATTAATTTTGTCACTCCTTTGTGGTCAGTCTGTCTGACCCAAATCACAAATTGCAGCCAGGACATCCCCACACTCCCTGAGGCTGAGAATTCCTGCTGCTCTCACTCCAAAGGAGAGTGTGAGGAATTATGGCTGCAATCAGAGTTCTCAGGGTGTTTTCATGTGGCTTCTTGCCCAACACTGTGGCAGAGAAAGTGTCTAAATATTGTGCAGACCCTGCAAGAAGAGCCCAAAAGAATTTTCTATTCCATTTATCTCATCCTCTGAGCCATGCAGAGCCCCAGGCTCTGGACTTGGGGTGAGCCCAGCAGTTGTTCTGCATTATCCCAGTGATGTCTGAACTGGCAGATGGGGAGGGTGGGTGATTAGAGGAGAAAAGGAGAGGAGAAAAAGACAAACATGAGCTTATTTGGTGTTGCCTTTTCCCAGTATCAGCACTTTGCAGGCCAGCTCGGTGCTTTCATGTGGTGCTCTTGAAGCTGGGCACTGCTGTGTCTATTGGAACCACATGGGAAGCCTTAAAGCAGCTTTAACAGAAAACTTCTGGGGCCTGCAGGAATTTCTCTTCCTTCCTCCTTTTCTCTGCAGCCTTGAACTTCACTGCTTTCCCCAAAGCCAGGAAGGCAACTGAAGGGCAGGGCAAGATTAAAGCTGTAATGAGATCCTTATTGTGTTCTGAGGATGTTCAGCCATTTGTTTGCAGTTCCAGGCAAGCAAAAAAACCTGGGAGGTGCAGGCTTGGTGTTCCAGCAGCTGTTTCATGGAAATTGGAATGGGCTGCTTGGTTTTGTGTCACTTTGTGCTGAGGGAAAATCGCTGGGCTGGGGCTGAACAGATCTGTTTGTCACCCTGTGTCACTGCAAATGCGTTTTTTTACTCCTTGGTGCTGCTCTGTGACAGAGCCCTGGCACTGCGCAGAGGAAATAGAGCCTTGTTTTAGTGCAGAGATAACTTGTAGGAGCTTTTAATCTCTCTTTGAGGGGGCTGAGCTTTGCTGGCAGCACTTTATTCCTTGGAGACAAGTCTTGGAGCACTGGGGAGCCCAAGCTGGGCCCAAAGCAAATTCCAGGCCTTGTTTCCCCACACGGGGATTTGGCTCCCTCCACTTATTCATGGCAGCTTTTCACATCCAGGACTTCATGCTCTGTCTCTTGTAGGAGTTTTTCGTGTGTCTTTGAGGGGGCTGAGCTTTGCTGGCAGCACTTTATTCCTTGGAGACAAGCCTTGGAGCATTGGGGAGCCCAAGCTGGGCCCAAAGTGAATTCCAGGCCTCGTTTCCCCACATGGGGAGGTTTTAGCTCTGTGATTTCGCTCCCTCCACTTATTCATGGGAGCTTTTCACATCCAGGACTTCAGGCTCTGTCTCAGTTCTTAGAAATGTCTCTCCTGTAAAGGCAGATCTCACTTTTTGCTGTTGCTTGTGGTAAAAAACCTGCAGAGCTCCCTCTCAGGCCTGCCTGGAACCATCTCCTATTTCCCATTTTGCTGGGAAATGCTGCCCAAACTCATCTTCCCCTCACAAAACCCTGTTTTGGCCAACAGCCTTGTGCTAAGGGCAGGGATTGTTCCTCCTGAAAGGAAAAGGGAGTAGGAGAGGAAAGGAGAAACAGCAGCTCCTTACTATGCAAGGCAGCTCTGGTACAACCTCCTTCCCCACATCCTTTCAAAAAAAAAAGAGCAAGAAATTCAAACAGACAAAGAGAACTGCCATCTTCAGCCTCTGTTTTGATAATGATTCCAGTGATGTCAAAGATTGCTTTGGAAACCTTCACTTCTAACAAAATCCACATTCTCAGTGTAACCTTCCTGGCATTCACTTCCATTTCATCTAGCCAACTGAAAATGAGCTGGATTTTTAATTAGTTTCAGCTGACATAGCACCCAGTGAATCAGAGAGGCTGGGATGACTTGCAACCAGAAGCTTGCATGTTATTAATTATTAGAACACTGTAATTAATGAATTGTGCAGTTCCCTGGCAGGGCACTGCAGCCCCTGTGTCTGAGGCCATTCCAAAGGATGAAACCATGACCAGTCCAACTGCTGGGGAAGAGAAATTTATTTTTCCAAAGCATTCCCAATGCCTGTAACAGGAAAACCTGGAGGATTTTTTTTAATATATATATATTTATTTTTATTCAGACTTCAGGAAGAGAAGTGGATGAACTTTTGCTCCCCTGCCGTGGGTGATGTTCATCCCTGGGCCTGTTCTTCCTCCTGCCCCTCCAGCACAAGAGGAAAAGTGAGCTGGGAGCAATAAAAGCAATCTGGAATGTGGATCCATATCATTCTGGCAGCCAGCAGTGGAAATTCCAGCGTAATTCAGCGCTCAGTGACCGAAGCCTGTTAGCAGGACAGAGCAGCTAAATGCAATTAATGCTTTCCCCTGCATCCCTGGCGTGGCTGAGGGATAAACTTGCACCCTGGCATGCTGCTGGCTGCTCCAGCAACGTGGCTCTGTGGAAAAATTCGGGATAAATGCAGATGGGGGAGATGTGAGAGGCCTCCAGCAGGTGCCAAAGCCAAGATTTCAGTGTTTATAGCACCTGCTAAAGAAGAAAAATAATATTTCCTGTGGCTTAAAAGAGGGAGCAGAGAGCTGTGAACTCTGAGCATACACAGGACAACCCAGCTCCTTTATTCCTTTTTCTTCTTCATTTCTTTTTAGCTGGGTGAAGTGCTTAACTCCTGCTTCAGCTCCCCCTGGGAAGCCACAGGTGATCCCAAACAGGATGGGAATCTGGATTAACAGCACTGGAGCCTTTGGAGTTGCTCTGATGAGAGCCCTGCCTCTTTTAGGGTTTTTTTTTTCCTTCAGGGGCAGGAAAAACTGGTCTCTATCCAAGCAATTCCTGCATGTAAATAATGCACCTTTTTTGAAATTCAGGGTGGGGGATATTAAGAGATTAAAGTGCACAGGAGCAAGAGGAGGAAACCTTCAGTACTCAAAGGACTTTGGATATTCAGATAGGAGATATTTGCAAAGGTGAAGGGGTCATTTCTGAGCTGCCTGCAAAGAGGAGTTCAGCAGTTCAGAAATGCTCTCTTTCAGGGGATTACATCCCACCCCAAAGAAATGAAATATTAAAATTGAAGCTGGTGGCAGCAGTTGGTAGAACATTATCAGTGTATTTTTGGGTGCCTGTTGTGCTGGGGGGAAAAAAATCCACAAAGCTTCACAAAGTGGGATTTATTTGGTGGTGTTGATGCTCACATTCCTCCTTTGGATGCTCAGAAAGGTGGGAGAAATCAGATGGAGAAGGACAGCTGTGAAAATCCCATTTGTGGAAGGAGAATCCCCAGTCCTGCACCTTTGTGGATTTGCTGGCTGAGCTGAGCAGGGCAAATAACCAGATTTACTTGAGACTCTGCTCCTCTTTTCCTCTCCAGTCTGGTTTCCAGTGGAGAAATCCAGCGTTGTGATGATGCAGCTTGGTTCCTGATTATCCAGATGCAGCTGGGATGCACTGAGGGATCCAAAGCCCCGCTGCACCCAAGCCTGTAGCCAAAAAAAAGAGGATGTTTTCCATGTTCTCTCCTGTTGTCCCTCTCAGCTCTTGTTTCCACTGGCTGGTTTTTGTCTGCTGAGGAAGGAGGGGGAGAAAAGGGTGGAGAGAGGGAGGGAGGAGCCAGCAAAACCCAAACATCTCTGGAGAAACTTTGCCCTTAAAAATCAGCTCCTGCTCTCAGACAAATTGCTGAGGCACAAGCCAAGGTCTGCTGCAGGAAACGATTTCATTTCTGTCTGCTCCTCTCTGCTTGGGGGTGATAAATAAAGCTTTTTTTTTTTTTTTTTTTTTCCACTGTTAATTGTAACCACATGTGAACTCCAAGGATTATGAAGGGAAAAATCAGTTTGGTTCTGTTTCCCAGGCCTCCCCCTGCAGCTTGGTTACATTTTTCTCTGCCTCCCTGTGCCTTTTCATGGAACATTTCTGAGAGCTCAGAACCCTAACTGCTCCAACAGGAGTCTGGAAGGTATTTGTGAGTCAGCACTTCGAACTTTATTGACTCTTGCACCAAATTAAAATCCAATAAAAGCCGCTGGGTTCCGTGCTCGGCCCTGAGGATGGGAAGGAGAAGGAAATTTTGAGTCATTCCTCTGGTTTTCCTGCCTTCTTTTGTGGTTTTTCACTCTTTCAGATGTTTCTCTTATTCCCTGTAGTAATTTTCACTGGATTTTCTGTCTGGGGGCCTGGGGTTTGGGTTGAAATGGGCTGAAATGAGTGATCCTCTGTCTTTTTTCCCCCCCTCATCCAACGGCACAAAGCAGAGGGTAAAGAGATTAATATTTTTCACTTTATTTTGTGCACTTAAGGAAGCTCCCACGCCACAAAGCAGAGGATAGAGAGATGAGCAGTTAATTTTGACTTTATTTTGTCCACCTAAGGAAGCTCTCCTGGCATTTTGGATGCTCTGAGTGAAGTGATTTCAGGGCAGAAGCTGAGAATCCCCCCAAACCCGCTCTTCTCCATCCCTTCTTTCCAACCCACAACAACTCCAAACTCCTGTGGGAGCAGCCCCGAGGTGTTCTTAGCCAGGAGGAGGATGTTTTTGCTGAATTCCTGCTGAGCTGCCCCTTCTGCTGCTTCCAGGAGGCAGCACAGAAGCTGAAGCCCAGCGTTCCCATCAAGTTCCACATCTCCAGCCGGACGGACACCGGCGTCCACGCTCTGGCCAACGCCGCCCACCTGGACATCCAGAGGGCTCCAGGAAAGGCAGCCTTCACTGGCCAGCAGCTTGTCCAGGGGCTGAACCACCACCTCAGGCCTGAGCCCATCCGGTGAGTTGGTGGAGGGGCAAAAATCCTTTGTTTTGGCTTTTTTTTTTTTTTTTTTGATTAGAAATGATCCCTCGCCTTAGTGCACAAGATATATTTTCTCCTGTTTTCTGTTGGAATCACTCTCTTGACCTTAGGTGTTTCTGCTGCTGGCCTGGCACTTCAAAATCAGCTTTTATTGCTTTGGGTTTGTGTGCTGGCAGCTCTAAAAAATGAGGAATTGTGGCAGTTTGGTGTCACCACACAAGGACTGGATCCCCCCTGGGCTGCCAAGAGCGTGTCAGCTCTCAGTTATTGCTCCTTGGGGAATTTATTCTGCATCAAACCCAGGAAATGATCATGAAATCAGCAGTTCCTGCCTCAGTTACAGAAATTATCACCACACCTTGTGAGGGTTTCAAGAGATGGGTGGAATTTCATGCTTTTTGCTATTCTTCCCAAGCTCTCTGTCAGCTGTCATTTTCCACAGGTGCATTTTTGTGGTTCAAGTGTAGATTGAGGGAAAAAGATCAGGATTTTTGGGCTAAAAGCCAGATCTGGGCTGTTCAGCATGACTGGGAAGTCCACTCCCTGCTTTATTTCCTAATCTCTCCTTTGTGAAGCAAGGCCTGGCCCAAAAGCTGCCTGAGCAAGGCCTGGGGTTTGGAGCCTGGTACCAGCCTCGCATCTCCCCTTGGCCTTGCCAGTGAGGATTCCACTTCTCCAGAGCTTGGGGATCCTCAGATCCACCTCTGCACCTGCAGGGCCTGCAGCACTTTGGGGTCTGAGGGAGGGAGGGCTGGATGGAGGTGCTGCTGTGTCCCAGGAATGAGGCATTCCCTGCCTGCAGGTGCTTTTCCCTGGCACAGCTCCCTCCAGACCTTCTCCTGACCCCATAAGAACCAGGGATCAGCTGCTGGGCCACCCCTGGGTGATGCAAGCAGCAGCATCAGGTGCAGGGACTCTGCTGTGTCACATCCACAGGGCACAGGTGGCTGCAGGGGACACATTCCTGGTGGCCAGGAGCGTGCAGAGGCAGTGCTGGCCCGGAATTTGCTGCTGAGGGAGGGGTGTTGTGACTGGGATCCCAGGCAGGAATTGCTTGGCTGCCTGCAGCTCTGCTGGCCTCGGGATGGGTTTTCCTGCAGCATTTCTGGAGTGTCACTCAGTGGGGCTTTGCATTTGTTGAGTTGCAGTTTTGGGATCAGCTCCAGGCAGGCACCAGGGGAGCCACCAGAGGCTGGAGAGGAGGAGGAAGCACAATCCCTGGAATGTGAGCTCAGGAAGGCGCTGTGAGAGCCTCACATCAAAAGTTCCTGTTGCTGGCTCTGGGTTATCTTGTTTGATCTGACCTCTTTCCCTGCTCTCTGCAGTTCCTGTGGCAGTTCCCAGACAGTTCTGGGGACATCAAGAGGCCATCCTGGCTCTTCCTTTGTGCCTGACAATCTCCTGGCTGTCCCTGTCGGCTCAGGTGCTGCTGGAGGATGAATTTGCAGAGTTGGTTGGGTGTCAAAAGCAAAGTGGGTACCTGAAAGAAAAGCAAATTCTGATTTCCCTGCTTCTCCAACACAGCCCAGGGCCAGGGCAGGTCCTGCATCCCAATCCTGGGGTAGGATGTGAGCAGGGTAACACAGGGCTGACAGTTTGGCACTTCCAAATCCAGTTTCTCTTCAAGCAGCAGCTCAGTTCCTCTGCAGTGAGAGGCCACAGAGCAAATCTCCCTCTCTCAAGCTGTGAGTTCCTGTCCCTTGACAGCTTTCACCTTCCCTGACATGGCTGGGAAGGCTCTAAAGCAGCTGCTGTGGGGTGGGGCTGGAGGCAATTTTTTCCACCATTAAAAAAAAAAAAAAAATCTTGCAATAGAATTAGTGTAGGGGTGTGGGTTTTTTGGTGTTTTTTTTTTTTTTTTCTCAGACTGAGAAGCAGGTCAGGACCTGGAGGTCTAAACCCTTTTCTGGGTGTTGTAGCAGTCACAGAGGACATGGAGCTGGATCAGAGTTCAGATTTCCTTCCTTGAAAGCAGTTTGGGAGCTGATTTTACAGCCAGAGGATACCACTGGAGGGATCAATTTGTTGTGTCACCAACCACTGAATCTCAGTCCTTCTTCCCTGGATTTAGGCCTGGAATTAAGTTGTATTTCCAAGTTCTAATGGAACAAGCTGTTGCAGAGAGCTAAAAGTGCTGCTGGGTGGTCAGAGAGATCCATCATCACATCTGGGTCACCAGAACTGATGCCTGGGCAGGCTGAGCTGGAACAGAGGCTGGGCAGAGCTGGAGAATAAAGCAGAGATTTATTGAAAGGCCTTTAAGGAAACACCTTGGGCAGGACAAGAGCCTGGACAGGGCTACACCCAGGGTAGATCCAAAATGGTCACAAAATGGTCACAAAATGGACCCCAAATGGTCACAAAATGGGCACAAAATGGACACAAAAGGGATGACAGGTCATGAGGCCTCACATTTTTATAAGTTTTGGTCCATTTGCACATTGGGGTTTCATTGTCCAGTTACAGCTCCAGGTTTTGCAGTCCCATCCTTCTTCTTCCTCCCTCCAGCCACCCTTGTTTGTGCTTTGGGGCTGAAATTTGTACTCACTGTCCTTGTTTTGTGTCCCTGCTGTGTGCAGAGCTGAGTGACCCTGGCTGTGAGCTCAGAGCTGCACCCTGGGCAGTGAGAACCTGAAACACAGCAAAGATAAAACTTCAGGCATCAGTACCAGCACTGAGCAAACCAGCTTTGCTGCTGGAGGGAGCTTTGAGGCAGAGAGCATCTCCAAAAGGAGCCAGGGGTGGGATCTCAGGTGGGGAAAGTTCTGTTTCACTCTGAGCTCTGCCAGGTACCTTTGAGGGGGTGACAGCCTCTGATGAACTGAGCAGAGCTGCAGCCTGAGCCTGAATCCAGCAGCTTTTCCCTCTCCCCAAGGCTGAACCTTCCCAAAATCTGCTTCCCATTAAGCAGAGGGTGACAGGCCTGAGCCTGCACATCCTCAGCCCTCATCCCTCCCTCTGGAAAAATCCCTGTGCCAGGAGGAGGAATTCTCTGCTCATGCTGAGGAGAAAACCCTGAACTTTGATGTGGCTGCAGGCAGGGGCTGGAGGAGAGAGGAGCTTTGTGAGAACACATTGTTGTGGATGGAGCTTGGAAAGGAAACAGAATTCCAGGCTGGCTGAGTAAAAACCCTCTTTGTGGCCTGATGGTCACTGCTCTGTCTCTTCAGCTTTGAAAGGATCCCATCCCCCCAAAACTCAGGGAATATTTCAGAGTTTGGAGTCGTTTTAGGAGGACTCTGCTGTCCTTGCAGTGGGACTGGCAGTGTAGGAGTCTCACACCTCCTGTTTCTGGTTTTGTAACCACACAATAAAAGTTGTCAGAGTGACAAGGCAGAGCTGGGATTCCTCCCACCTCCTGCAAATTGGCTTTTAGATGCTGCTGTCAGTGGAGAGAGCAGGATGATGTTTTGTGTGTGTCATACATTGCCATTTCTAGTTAAATGTCTTTGGGCTTTTTTTTTTTCCCTTTGATCTCAAAATTCAGGCTCTGTTGGAGAGGTAAAAAATGCCACAGTTCTTTATTTACCATCATTCACCCATTTTTTACAAATGGGATCTCAGCAAGGCCTGAAATGCAGCTGCTGGAGAAAATTCTGGAAGAACATTCCTGGCTGAAAGGAACAATTACAACAGGAAAAGCTGCCTGCACTGAGCAGAAATAATCTCCTCTGAAAGAATCTTTCTGAAAGGATGGTTATTTAATAAAAACCACACAAGTGTTAACAGGAGCAGCTCAAGACACACTGTGTGCTTGTGGAGGCATGCAGACAGAGGGAAATAAATGTAATAATTTTATTCTTGTGTTTAGAGGAGGCTGGAGGTCCTGGCTTCAAACCCCACTGCAGGCCTGGAGGATGGAGTTTGCATTTCTCCTGATGGTTTATAGCAGTGCAGCAATTCCCTGGGCTTGTTTTTGCAAATCTTCGTGGCTCAGCTTTCATTTCTCCCTCTGTGGTCTGAGCCAGGGGAGGGCTGTGAGCCAGAGGCACTTGAGCAGGCAAAAAATCCCTGGAGCACCAACCTTCTTTAAAGTAAATAAAGACATTTGTGGTCCCAAATCTATCCTGGAGTTTTTTTGGCTGCCCTGGCTCCTTTCCCCTCACTAAATTCCAAAGGCAGGAAGGCAAAACAGCAGGAGAAAAACTCCCTTCTAAGGAGAGGCCTCCAAAGCAGCACCTGCAGGGGTTGTGGCTCTGGGACAGGGACTCCCTGCTGGATTTTTCCTGCAGGATGGAGAGCTCCAGAACTTTGGGATAAGGGAGAGTCACATCCAGAACACTCTGGGAGAGCTGCAGGAGCTCAGGGAAGCTCCATTTCCTTCCTTGACGAGGAGAATTTTTCCTGACAGCCTCTGTGCCCTCCTTTCTGGCTCCCAGGCTGTGCAAGTGGTGGTTTTTGGGTTGGAGAAACAGGGAAATGGCTCCCTGCTGCCTGCAGAAGACAACAGGGAAGCTCAGCTGCCTGGGAGGCTCCTTGGGTGGCTTGGGAGATGAGAGGACACGTGCAGGGAATGGCTTTGGGGCTGTCCCTGTGGGATGAGAGCGTTCTGCTGCACTCACTCACACCCCACATCGCTGGTTTGGGATTCACCAAAGTCCTGGAGGTGCTGAGGGGAGGTGACAGGGAAGTGACCTCCTTTAAACCATCTCCAGCTGCTGCAGGAGCTCCTTTGGGGTGAGCTGGGAGTGTCCCTGGGGGATTCTTCCCTCTCAGTTTGGGATCTGTAAAAGCAGGAGGAGGAATTGTCCCAAGTGCTGGGTCACCCTCGGCAGAGATCTTTCCTCAGGGCTGGGGTGGCACTGAGGCCTTGGGCAGGCTGGGCTGGAGCAGAGGCTGGGCAGAGCTGGAGAATAAAGCAGAGATTTATTGAAAGGCATTTAAGGAACACCTTGGGCAGGACAAGAGCCTGGACAGGGCTACACTCAAGGTGGATGAAGAATGGTCACAAAATGGGCACAAAATGGACCCCAAATGGACACAAAATGGACCCAAAATGGTCAAAAAATGGACACAAATGGATGACAGGTCACGAGGTCTCACACTTTTACAAGTTTTGGTCCATTTGCACATTGGGGTTTCATTCTCCAATTACAGCTCCAGGTTGTGAGGTCTCATCCTTCTTGTTCCTCCCTCCAGCCACCTTTGTTTGTGCTTTTGGGCCTGAAAGTTTTAACAGTTGTCCTTGGTGTGCAGCA
Source organism: Cettia cetti (assembly GCA_013401135.1). Lineage (NCBI taxonomy): Eukaryota > Metazoa > Chordata > Aves > Passeriformes > Sylviidae > Cettia > Cettia cetti. The sequence goes on along the minus strand of VZUI01052113.1, from coordinate 19,603 downwards.
GGAGAAGGATTTGTTTTGTGTCCCTGCTGTGTGCAGAGCTGAGTGACCCTGCCTGTGAGCTCAGAGCTGCACCCTGGGCACTGAGAACCTGAAATACAGCAAGGATAAAACTCCAGGCATCAGGGAATGGCTTCCAACTGGCAGAGAGTGGCTTTAGATGGGACAGTGGGAAGGAATTCCTGGCTGTGAGGGTGGGGAGGCCCTGGGGTGGATTTCCCAGAGCAGCTGTGGCAGCCCCTGGATCCCTGGGAGTGCCCAAGGCCGGGCTGGAGCACCCTGGGGTGGTGGAAGGTGTCCCTGCCATGGCAGGAGCTGGGCTGACACTTCAATGTCCCTTTAATGTCCCTTCAGCCAAACATTCCTCAACCCTCTGCAGCCCCACCGACGCCAGGCCTGCTCTCTCCGAGCACATTCCAGCTGAGGGGAGGATGGAAAAGCAGGATTGTGTCCCTGTCACCTGTCCCCTCTGTCCCACAGCATCCTCAGTGCCCAGAGAGTGCCCAGCACCTTCCATGCCCGTTTCTGTGCCCTCTCCAGGACCTACATCTACAGACTGCTGCTGGGCTGTGCCCACCACTCCCAAATCCCCGTCTTCGAGCGGGATCTGTGCTGGGCCCCCACGGGAGGGTGAGTCTGACCCCTGGGGAGACACCTCTGCCAGGAAAATTTGGGAATTGGAGCTGTGGAATGGGGGGAAATGGAGGGTGGGTGCAGGAGGGTGAGTGTGACCCCTGGGGAGACACCTCTGCCAGGAAAATTCGGGAATTGGAGCTGTGAAAAAGGGGGGTGGGTGCAGGAGGGTGAGTCTGACCCCTGGGGAGACACCTCTGCCAGGAAAATTTGGGAATTTTCCTGTGGGAGGGGAGAAATTGGGATCAGGGGGGATTTTTTGGCTGACAGGAGGGGACAGCCAGGATTGGGGTCTGGGACACAGGGCAGGGATAAGAATGCTTTGGGAAGGCTGAGCTGGAACAGAGACTGAACAGAGCTAAGAAAATAAAGTAAATATTTATTAAAAGGCCTTTAGGGTACACCTTGGGCAGGACACAACACACCAGGCTTTTATCTGCAAGAGAAGCAAAACAAACCCAGTACCATTTTAAAAAATCCTAATTTTAGGGCTTGATGAACAGCTGATGAGGGGGAAAAATAAGAAGCAAACCAACCCCAGGAATTAATTTATTGTGCTTTTAATTTATGTTATACTGATATAAATATGAATTCAAGAGACCTGGGGTTTTCTAGGCATTATAAAAAGTTGTGGTCAGTCCATCACCACTGTTGGGATAACAATTGTGGGTCATGGAAAAAAAAAAATAAAAAATCAGCATTTCAGCTGCCTGAGGAGAGGAATGAAGATGCCAAGGCCTAACTCTAAACTGCTGACTTGCTTTTCTGTGGGCTGTGGAAGAGAAGAATAAATATGAAATGGCAGAAAGTGAATAAACATGAAATGTCCACAATGTGTCTTAATTTTCAGGCTTAAATTGAGTCCAGACACTACAAAATTCACCTTAACCTGCTGTAGGTGTCTGAATTTGCAGTTAGACTTAGGAATTCCAGTGTGGAGGGAGCAGGAGTCTGTAACCCAGGGTATTTTTCCTGAGCAATCCAGGTTATTTTTCCTGGAAAAAAATTGAATAATCCTGGAAAATATTTTTTTGGGGGGTTTGGTTGTTTGTTTTTGTTTGTTTGGTTTGGGGTGGGTTTTTTGGGGTTTTTTGTTGGTTTTGTTTTGGGGGTTGGTTTTGTTTTGGTGGTTTTTTGTTGGTTTGACTTTGTTTTCTTCAGAAATATTTGGATTTCTGATCAAACCTAAAAAACCTCAAGCCAGGGCTCAGGTGTCCCTGCTGAGACCTCTCTTAGGAGGAGAAATTTGCACAACCACGCTAAAAATCAGCAAATACCTCAGCAAATCTGTCTGAATTCTACTGAAGTCTACTTTGAGCAGAGCTAAATATTTCAAATAAAGAAATCTGAAGATTCTGAATTTTACCCTTGGCCCTTCTGCACCTGCCCCAGTTTCATCTCTCACTCATCCCATCCCTGCTCCTTCCTGAGTCCACCTTTTTGGCTGCTGCAAATCTAAAGCTTGGAAAACCATCACAAGCTTTGATATTTTGATTTTTTATTTTTTTTTTCTTCCCTGGCAGCATCTTTTTGAGTTTTATCAGCTGCAGGCACCGCAGAGCATTTTGTTTCTCTTGCAGCCAGGAATTGTGGCAGAGTTGCTGAAGCAGGGCTGTGCTGGGAAGCACAGCAGGATAAAAGTTTGGGAAGAGCCTGGGGCTTTGAATTCCTGCAGACCTCGGCTCATTTTGGCCTCTGGGTTTGTGGTTTGGGCCATTCCGAGCTGGAAAATGCATTTCAGTGTGGGATCTGTGTGCTAGGTTTGAGCCTGGCTTAATTTATTGGGGTTTGAGTTTGGTGTAATTCCCTGGGTTTGAGCCTGGTGTAATTCCCTGGGTTTGAGCCTGGTGTAATTCCCTGGGGTTTGAGCCTGGCTTAATTTATTGGGGTTTGAGTTTGGTGTAATTCCCTGGGGTTTGAGCCTGCTGTAATTCCCTGGGGTTTGAGCCTGGTGTAATTCCCTGGGGTTTGAGCCTGGTGTAATTCCCTGGGATTTGAGCCTGGCTTTCTTTATTGTGCTTTATCCCTTCCCAACCTCCTGCCCCACCTGCTCTGTTTGTTTGCAGCCCCCTGAACATCCCTGCCATGAGGGAAGCTGCAGAATTCCTGCTGGGCACTCACGACTTCAGCACCTTCCGCTCCCTGCACTCCGAGAACTCCTCCCAGAGCCCCGTGAGGACGCTGCTGCAGCTGGAAATCCTCCCTGCCCCCGGGTTCCTGGCCCACCACTACCTGCACAGGTGACAGCCCAGGCACTCAGCTTTTCCCTAAAAAGCTGCTTCCAACGTGGTTTTTTTGGGAATTGATTTCCTGCTTGCCCTGTGCTGTGGGTTCTGCTCAGCCACAGCTCGGCCAGGATGTTTCTCCCCCTTTTTTTTCCTCAATATTTTCCTGAGGGAGAAGGATGAGCAGGAATGAGGGCAGGGAAGCTGCTCCAGCTGTTTGGGCATGGAAAAAACATATGGGACAAGCTGGAGTGTGGACTTTGGCAGGGAGCAGCTCCTCTGAGGTGTTTTTGCACTATTTACACTCATTTTGGTGGCTAAAAACCACCTCTGCCAAGGGATTGAGGTTTTTTCCCCCTATGAGCTCAGGTGACAGCCCAGGCACTCATTTTTTCCCTAAAAAGCTGCTTCCAACGTGTTTTTTTTCTGGGAATTGATTTCCTGCTTGCCCTGTGCTGTGGGTTCTGCTCAGCCACAGCTTGGCCAGGACATTTTTCCCCCCCCCTTTTTTTTTTTTCCTCAATTTTCCCCTTTTTTTTCCTCAATATTTTCCTGAGGGAGAAGGATGAGCAGGAATGAGGGCAGCTGCTCCAGCTGTTTGGGCAAGCTGGAGTGTGGACTTTGGCAGGGAGCAGCTCCTCTGAGGTGTTTTTGCACTATTTACACTTATTTTGGTGGCTAAAAACCACCTCTGCCAAGGGATTGAGGTTTCTTTCCCCCTATGAGCTCAGGTGAGAGTCCAGGCACTCAGCTTTTCCCTAAAAAGCTGCTTTCAATGTGGTTTTTTTTGGGAATTGATTTCCATTTTGTCCCATGCTGTGGGTTCTACTGAGTGACAGCTCAGCCAGGACACTTCTCCCCCTTTTTTTTCCCTCAATTTTTCCTTTTTTTCCCCACCTCTGCCAAGGGATTGGGGGTTTATTTTTCCCTCCTCTTCTCCTAAAAGTTGGGAATAGAAGGAGAAAGTCCCAGCCAGGAGATCCCACCCAGTTCAAACCTTCCCAGGGGATGCTGATGAAGGGAAATCCAATATTCCTCAGTCATTACATAAACAAAAAGAGAGTTGAGGATCAGGTTCCTTCAGGGCCAGGTCTGGCAAGTATTGAAATTAAGTGGCTGAATTAAGCAGAAACTGAAGGGTTTTTTCCCAGAAAGATCATGGATATTTATCATTTTATTTATTTTCCTGCTGTGTTCTCTCTCTGTGTTGTGTCTCAGCTTGAAAATAAACCCATTTCAAGCTGCATTTTTCTCCTTTTTAATTGGGGGGAAACCCCCATTTTTGGGGGTAGTTTTCCCAAGGATCCTCTATTAAATTTGGATATTTGTGAGCTGGAACAGCAAGAGCCACGCTCCAAAACCTCAAACCTCAAAAGTGGTTTGCAAACACTGCTCCTTTCCCCTCTTCTGCCATTTTTTTTCAGCTCAAAACTGGAAGGGATTTGGGGAAACACAGAGATCTGAGTTCTCCTGCTCTTCCAGTTCCTCCCAGCTGCTTCCATCTTTGCCAATTCCTGCTTTTCCTGCTCCTGCTGGTGCCAAAACACAGAAATAATTGAGGAAATTTGAGTAATTCCAGGTGGGAATGGGCAGCTGGAGAGGTTTCCCTGGTTCTTGGAGCTCAGAAATTCCCATGGGGACAGGAGGATGCTCAGTGGCACAGGGGATGGGGAATTTCCTCCTCCCCAGGAATTTTTTGTCCTTCAGGAAGTGGCAGAGCCATGAGTGCACCTTCAAACGCAGCCCAGCTGGCTCATCTGAGATTTAAAACACATTTTAACTCCTCAGTTTTAGCAGAAAAGAGGGAAATTGCAGTTTTTTTGCATGATTTGCAGCACAAACCCATCCCACACGAGGCCAGGAAGAGCTCAGAGAGAGGAGGCAGCCCTAAAAAAATGGGGAAAAAATCCCAACCAGGCTCCTTCCTGCTGGGATATTTTTGGGTTTGGTGACTCATGAAGCCAAAACCTGTGCTTTATAGTGGGTAGTTCTTGGAATTTTAAAATTTATAATTTATATAAAAACATGTATATAATAAATATATAAATACATAATATATAATTGTATATAAATATAAATTATATATAAATGTATATAATATATAAATATAAACATATACAAGTGTAAATATAATATTTAAATATATTTTATAATATAAAAATACATATTATATAACATGCATAGTTATATATAATGCTATATATTATAAAATATACTGAGTTATATATATTAGTTATCTATAAATATATGAGTTATATATAAATATATGTAATAAATATAAATGTAACAGATGTATAATTGTATATATTATGTAATATATAAAATAGATATTATAGAACATGTATATTTATATTATATGTATTTTAATATCCAAATATACAAATAAATTAAAAATATATAAACATCTAAACATCTAAATATATAAATATATAATTTTATATTTTATATATATTCTATTTTATTGCTATAAATTCACTTTTAAGGAGCTGAAAGGGGGTGGCTCTGAGGAGCATTAGAATTCTTCAGTAATAACCACAATCATGACTTAGAATTAAAATTGTGTGGGGTTTGGGGCTTTGTGTCTGATTTAGATGCTGTGAGGGCACTTCTATTCCCTTATATTTTATTTTTTTAATTTTTTTTTTTTTTAATTACAGGGTCCTGGTTCCTTGGAACCTGTAAAAATCTCCCTGTGAGAACATTTGCACTGATGGAGCTCAGGGCTTGTTTCCAAATACAACAGCAAATACCCCTCAAATACTTTGATTTTTTCACTGCAGGAGGAGAATAAACTCTTCCTAAAGAATTTGGAGAGGGAAAAAAAGCTCATAAATAGAATTTCTAACTAATTTTTTTTTTCCCCAGCCTCATCTAAGGAGGTTTATTTGCTGCCCCAAAGGATAAACTCCATTTCTGTGCCACATAAAGCAGCTTTTCTTCCCAGTTCCTCCCTCCCTTCCTGAACTGGGCACTTGTCTACCCTGAAACCTTTCCTCCACCAGCCCCAGTTGCTGAGCAACGCTGGAAGGGCACTGCAGTGTCCCAAAAAATGCTTTGGGATGCTCAGGATGTGCCACTCTGTCCCCTGGCATCTTTTATTCCCTGCAAGGTGCTGGGTTCTGCTGCCAGCTGGGAAAAGAGCACAGCTGGGATGTTGTTAATCCCTGAGATTGACAGGAAAAATCAAAGTTTTCCATTTGAAAAAGAAAAAAAGAAGTGTTTTGTTCTCTTTCAAAGCCTACAGGATTTTTTTTTTTCCCTAAGGATTTTGAGCTTTCTTGTGGAGCTCAATAGATTTTAGTGCAACAGGGGCAGGAAAATCTGGGGAAAGGGAGGTGGATGCAGTTTGGAGAGCGGGAATTTGGGGAAAAAATGTCTTTTTAGCCAAGCAGCAGATCTGAGTTCAGCCACGGCCTCAGTGTGAGGGGAATGTGATGGGAGCTCCTTATTTCCAGTTCTCCATCCCCAAATCTTTTCCAGTTCTCCACCCCCAGTTCTCCATCCCCCATTCTCAATTCTCAGTTCTCCATTTCCAATTCTCCACCCCCAATACTTCACCCCCAATTCTCCACCCCCAATTCTCCACCCCAAGCTCTCCACTTCCAATTTCAATTCCCAGTTCCTCATCCCCAATTCTTCATCCTGAATTCTCCATTTTCAATTCTCCATCCTCAGTTAATTTCCAATTCCCATCTCCAGTTCTTCATCCTGAATTCTCCATTTCCAAATCTCCATCCCCAGTTCTCCATCCCCAATTCTCCATTCCCCATTTCCAATTCCCCATTCCCAGCTCCCTATCCCCAATTCTCCATCCCAAATTCTCCATCCCCAGTTTTCCATTTCCAAATCTCCATTTCCAATTCCCCATCCCAAATTCTTCACCCCCAATTCCCCATCCCCAATTCTCCATTCCCCAGGTGCTGTTTCACCTTAATTGGGGCACTGCAGGTTAATTATCATCATTCATCTGTGACTTCTGTGTTTAAAAAACATTTGAAATTTGATTTAAATGCCTTTTTTTTTTTTTGCTTTTTTTTAGGGAACTGGAGTTCTGGGAGGTGAAGGCCAAGGGCAGAGCTTTCCTTTACAGACAGGTACTGCCTGCAGCTGCTGCAAACCCCAAATTTTAGAGCTGCCATTCCAAAAATTGATTATTTTAGCAATGTTCCAGCTGTGGGACACTCACAAGGACCTGAAATCAACAGGATGAGGATCTGGGCTCTTTATTTGATCCAAAATCTCCTCAATTTGTGCCTAAAAGCCTCAAAAAATCGTGTGGGAGGATGGATGATTTATGTTTTCCACAATCTCTGCCCTTGCAGTGGTAAAATTTCTTTTTAATGTTTTTGCTCAGTGGATTTGAGCCTAGGAAAAGCTGCCTGGAATTTCACTTCCTGGCTTTTTTGGGGTGAAAAAAAAAAGCAAAAAACCCCTTTTTTTGCTGTACAAATTGCAGGAATTTTCCCTCTGCCATGAAACTCCTCTGGATTGATTCTTTTGGAAATAATTCCAAATTAATTCCAAATAATTCCAAATTCCAAAGGAATCCCTTTTTGAGGGTTTTGCTGTGCCCTCAACTCTTCTCAAATTCAGGAACTCTTCCTGGCCCTGGAGAGGCAGGGAAGAGGCAGGAGAAGTTTTATTTTTTTGGGGAGGAGAGGGGGTGTTTTGTGGGAACAGCCAGCAGCTCTTTTTAAATTCTGTTTGGATGTTTTGACAACCCAAATTTGTGGGTTTTTATCCAGTGCCAAGCAAAGCTCTGGCAGGGGAGCAAGGCAAGGACAACAAATTTGAGGAGGGCAGGGATTTGGTGCCAAGGTGCCAAGAAAACATTGCTTTTAGCATTTTGAATTTTAATAGTCATAACAATAATTTTAATAATAATAATAATAATTTTTAAATCTCGCTTTAACCATTTAGAGCTTTAAAAAGAGGAAAATTAGGAAGGAAAATCTAATTAGTGACACTGCAGAGGGAGCTGGATGTGGATATTTTTTGTTGGAACGTGGAGGCTCCAAGGCTGTGGATATTTGGGATGAGTGCCTTTAATCTGATTTTTCAGAAGCTGTGGCATGCAATGACCTCTAGTGAGGGTGGATAAAATAACAGAGGGAGGATTTGAGCTGCTTGGGGAGAAGTTCTGGGCACTCCAAGATCCCAGAATTCTGGATAAAAACGCCTTGGATTGTTGGAACTTTTTTAAGGGATAAACACGAGCAGGTTGCTCAGTGGGATTTGGTTTATTCTTTTTTTTAAATTAATTAAAAATCATAAATTCAGCTCAGGGATTCATTCCAGAGCTGCAGGAAGGATTTTGGAGAGTTTGGAAAGGTCCTGAGTGGAGTGAAGGTTTGTAAAGTCCAAATGAGGGATGGATGTGGGCAGCACACAGGGAGAGAGGGGATGGAAAATTGGGGATGGGGAATTAGAGGGGGAGAATTGGGGATGGAAAATTGGAAATTAATTGAGGATGGAAAATTGAGGGTGCAGAAATTGGAGGTGCAGAATTGGGGGTGGAGAATTGGGGATGGAGAATTGAAAATGAAGTATTGGGGATGGAGAATCAGAGGGGGAGAATTTGGGATAGAGAATTGAGGATGGAAAATTGGAAATGAATGGGAGATGGAGATTTGGAGGTGGAGAATTGCAGGTGGAGAATGAGAAATGCAGAATTAGAGACCAAGAACCACATTTGGGGTGCAGGTGGCTCTGGCAGCTCCAAGTCTTGGCCCTGAGGGAGCAGCTCCTGAGGATCCAGGAGGGATTTTCTTTAGCCAGGAGGGATTTTTTTGAGGCAGGAGGCTGCTGAGGAGTGCGAGGTGTCTGTGCAGGAGGGGAGCACTGAGTGTGAGCTCTGGGATTGCTGGAGGGGAAGCTGGGACAGCAGAGGGAGGGTGTGAGGCTGTGAAATCCCACATTGCTGCCGGCCTGCCCTTCCTGGGGGAACTTTTTTCCTCCTCTTTTTGGCTTTTCTGGGGAAAAAGCCAAACTCCTGCAGAGTGCCCAGGTGAAATCAGCACTGGGGGAGTGTGGGGGTCTCAGGAGCTGCCTCAGAGCTGCTGTACCTGGAACAAAACCCACCCTGAGCTCAGCTCCTTCCCACAGGTGAGCACAGCACTTGTGGAAGCACTTCAGTGCAGCTGGGAGAGGATTTACAGACTTTTTAAATGTCTTTCATTGTAGGGAGAGAATAATTAAAGGAAATGGGGTCGTTTTGCTGTTTATTTTCCCCTTCCAGCGGCTTTGAAGATGCCCCTGCGCGTGGCAGGCAGGCTGAGAATGTCAGCACAGCCCTGCAAGCCCTGCTAGAAGGGGAAAAACAGCTTTTCCTGCGGGATTTGGGGTGGTGTGGCTGCTGGGGTGGGACCAAGGGGCTGAAACTCTCCCCGGCTGGGGTGGAACCCTCCCCGGGTGGGTTAAAACTCTCCCCGGCTGGGGTGGAACCCTCCCCGGTGAGGCCAAAGGCGCCCCAGGGCTGCCGTGGTGAGCCCGGGCTGTGGCTGGGGCCCTTCACACCTAAACCAAAAAAGCCTTCGGGGCGTTCCTGGCCGATTCCAGGCAGGATTCGCCCCTGGCCGCCCCGAGGGTGGCTCCCAACCCCTGTCCTGCGCTTTGCCAGGTGCGGAGGATGGTCGGGGCGCTGGTGGCCGTGGGCCAGGGGAAGTTGGCCCCCCGGCACATCCAGGAGCTGCTGGAGCTGAAGGATTCCCGAGCTTTCCCCCCTTTCGCCATGGCCCCAGCCTCGGGGCTCTTCCTGAAATCCGTGGAGTACAGCCAGGCAGGTGCGTGAAGGGCTTTTGGGGAGAAAAACCCAAAAACTCGTTGAAGGTTTTATGCTTTGAGTGATTATCTACGACTGAGAGAAACACATCTCCAATTCTCCATCCCAAATTCTCTTCCCCCCAACTTTCCAGTTCCAATTCCCAATTCCCAGTTTCATTTGGGAAGAATGACTGGTGATCAGAACCCATTTTTACTGTGAGCTCCATCTGCTTCTATACCATTCTAGGAAGGTAATAATATAGTAATACTACAGTTATAATATTATAATATAATAATAATATATAATATAGTATAATAATTATAAATATAATAATATAATAATATAGAATATAATAATAATTTTAACAATATATATTCTATATTTATATTATATATTTATATAAACTATATTTATATAATAAGTTATATAAATTATATATAAATCTATAATATAAATATGTATTATATATAGTAAATATATATAAAAATATAATATATTTTATATATTTTATACATTTATATATATATATTATTATTTTCTGTAATTAAAATGGGGTTAAACATCACACAAACTCATACACAATCAGCTGCAGGGAACTGAGCTGCCTGTGGCCGATGCCGAGCGCAGGAAATGCGGATACAAAAGCACTTTTCAGCAGCCAGGTGGGGTGGAAGGAGCCGGGAGGAGCAGAGAGGAGCAGGACTCGAGCTGTGAGCGGGCAGAGGCAGCTGCGGCTTTGTCGCTGTCCTCGCTGGGGGAAGCGGAGCCCATCTGGAGTGCTTTCAGGTGCCCTGACTCAATGTTCTCTTTCTGCTCCCGCTCAGATGTGGCTGCCCCGGCAGAAGAGGAGCTCTGTGGGCTGAGCTGAAAGGGCTCTTGTGGCTCTGTGCTGGAACGGCCAAGGACGCGGCCGGGCCCGGCTGAAAAGCTTTGCCAGGGCAAGAGGAACAATCTCTGCTGCTCTCTGTCCTCTGGCTCCTCTCTCAGGTTCTGCTGCTGCCTCAGCAGGAGGAAGGAGTGGGGCTGGCTGGGGTTTTTTCATATTTTGGGGTGATTTTTCTTCCTGTGGGGTGTGTGGGAGGAAGGCAGGCTGAGAGCAGAGCAGAAAAAGCAGCGTTTCCTCTCCTCCCCAGCCCTGGGTGAGGGTGCTTGTGTTTGATTTACAGAAAAAGCCTTTGGAGTGCTCAGGTTTTTCCTCTCTACATCTCCCAGTGGCTTTGATTTATTTCATCCTTCAGCTCTTTGTGGTGGGCATCAGCAGGGAGCTGAGAACTCATATGTGTCATAAAATAAAATATTTTTAAAATAAAACAGTCTTATAATTTTTATATAATATGTATCTACTATATAATAATATGGAATAATATTATTATTATTATATATTATGTAATTTTATCATGGTATTATATAGTATATATCTTATATATAAAATAAAAGAATTTTAAATGCAGCTCTTCCTGACCCCCCCCTGAGGGTCACGCTGGATTTGGGATGGGGATCAAGGGGGTGACCCTGACAGGGGACCCCAAACCTGGGGGTCTTCAGGCAGCAATTTCCCCCTCAAACCTCCTTTGGACAGGGAAGGGGAGAGGAGATTCCTGCCAGCCCCTGGAGCTCTTTATTCCCTCCAGGAATCATTCCCAGCACAGCTTTGCAGTTCTGCTTTCTCGGTGCTCTTTGGGGCCTGGGATTTTCCAGCTGTTCCAAACCTGAAATTCTGTTTCCAGCCAGGAATTCTCCTGAAAAACAGGAAATTTTCTCCCATTTTCACCTGCCTTTGAGAAAATCAGGAATGCAGCTCCAGGCCCAGCTGGGAGTGGGTCAGGGATGGTTCCAGGGGAATCTGGGCTGGCTTTGGGTGGGATTTTTGTGCCTCCACTGTCTTTATTCCCTCAGGGCTGGGATTTTTTGGTGCCTCCATTGTCTTTATTCCCTCAGGGCTGGGATTTTTTGGTGCTTCCATTGTCCTTATTCCCTCAGGGCTGGGATTTTTTGGTGCCTCCACTGTCTTTATTCCCTCAGGGCTGGGATTTTTGTGCCTCCACTGTCTTTATTCCCTCAGGGAATAATTCCCAGCACAGTTTTGGAGGAGTTCTGCTCTTTTGGTGCTGTTTGTGCTTTGAGAAAATCAGGATTGCAGCTCCAGGCCCAGCTGGGCGCGGGTCAGAGATGGTTCCAGGGGGATCTGGGCTGACTTTGGGGGGATTTTTTGGTGCCTCCACTGTCTTTATTCCCTCATGGGCTGGGATTTTTTGTGCTTTATCTTTATTCCCTCATGGAATAATGCCCAGCACAGTTTTGGAGGAGTTCTGCTCTCTGGGTGCTGTTTGGGGTCTGTTTGTGCTTTGAGAAAATCAGGAATGCAGCTCCAGGCCCAGCTGGGAGCGGGTCAGGGATGGTTCCAGGGGGATCTGGGCTGACTTTTGGGAGGATTTTTGTACCTCCCTGGTGCAGGGGATTTTTGGGGAGCCCCAAACCCCCACTGGGGCTCCCTGCCCGCTTTTGGAGATGTCTCAGAGGCAGCTCTTGGTGGCTTCCTGTGGTTTGTGTCACTCTGCAGTGACATCCCCAGAGCAGCTGAGCAGGACCCGGCAGTGCTGGGGGCACCTCGGAGAGCCCAAATTCCCCTTCTGCAGCAGGGCTGAGCTCTGGTAAGTCCAATTTCTACCTAAATTTAGTCCACTTTCTACCTAAATTTACCCTTTTAGTCCTTACAGGGCACAGAAATACAAAATATCCATCCTGGCTGGGTTTTTACGGGGCTGCAGGCTCAGGTCTGTCCCCTTTTGGGCAGCCACAGTGCAGGAATTGCTGCACTTGAGGTTTTTGCACTTGTTTTTCAGCCTCTGGCCCAATAAAACCCCAAATTTAGCTAAAGTTAGGAGAAAATTACCTGGCAGACCCTACAAAAACAACTATTGAAGGGTTTTAGTTTGCCTTTTTTTTTTTTAACATGCTAAAGCAGCTGTTAAAAATAATGTAATAATTATTTTTCCTTAATAATAAATGCTGTTTAAAATAATTATTGTACCCTCAGCAGAGAATTTCTGCCCAAACTCCCAAGCCCAAACAGTTTTGATGTTCTTCATTAATCCTCATTATCAAGGGGATTTTTTTTCATTCTTTTCCTGTTTATATTGTGGCATTATTGGTCCTTTTCAGTTGATTCACTTTGAGCACCCCCTCCATGGGGTGATGCTTTAAAATCAGAATAAAAAAATCAGAATAAAAATCAGAAAAAAAAAATCAGAAAAAACCCCTCCACAACTGACCAAGGTTCAGAGACTCAGCCACTGCTTTATGTGAAAAAAATGTAATTATTTCATCAACTCCAAATCCAGTGGGAATTTTGATGTTTCATGTGTGCTTTTAAATGAAATTATGTCCAGAAAAAGGGAGATGGGGGGGCTTAAAATGAAACCACTTTTCTCTTATGTTCTTTTATCACTTTTTGTCTCTTTTCTCATGTTTTTATCATTTTTTTGTATCTTTTCTCATGTTTTTATCAAGTTTTTTTGTCTCTTTTCTGGGATTCTTATCAAATTTTTGTCTCTTCTCATGTTTTTATCAAGTTTTTTTGTCTCTTTCCTCATGATTTTCTCATGCTTTTTCTCTTTTTTGCATGTTCTTTTCTCATGTTTTTTGTCTCATTTCTCATGTTTGTTTCATGCTTTTGTCTCTTTCCTCATGATTTTCTCTTTTTTTGTCTCTTTTCTCATGTTTATTTCACATTTTTCTCTCTTTCCTCATGATTTTCTCATGCTTTTTGTCTCTCTTCTCACGTTCCTATCACTCTTTTGTCTCTTTTCTCACATTTGGTGTATCTGGGGCAGTTCTGACTTTGAGATAAACAACTCTGGGGAGGAAATGTGAGTTCAGAGCTTCCTTTGGAAAGCCCCCGCAGCCTCTGTGCCTCATCCTGGGGACTCTGTGCACCCGTGGGTGCCTTTAATCCCTCCCTGCCTGCAAGGGGCTCACTTTAGGTGCCATAATTTGATTTTTTTTTTAACCCAGATTTCTTCTCTGTTTGATGGGAGCTGCGGTGTTGGGGTGCAGCTCAGTGCTGGAGTGAGCTGGATGAGAGTTCTGCTTGTGCAGGGCCCTTTTCTCCTATTTCAGACACAAAATTCATCCTTCAGGCTGATGTTGGAGCAGCTGAGTGGAGGTTTCCCCCTGCATTGAAGGTTTAGGTGGCTGAAAATTCACCCAGTGTGGAAATTCCCCCTTGTCCCCTTCCATCAGCTCCTCAGCATTGTCACCTTGAGATGATTTTAATGCCACTGGGGAAAAAAAAATCAAATATTTGTGGTTTAAATGGTTTATTTTTTTCCTTTTTTAGGGATTCTGCTTCCCATCCCAAGCTCTGACCCACAGAGGTGAAACTTCTGGGGTGAAACTTCAGCTCCCACCAGGGAGGAAACAAAACTCCAGGAGTGAGGGATGAGTCAAGACTTCACCCCACGGGAAGGGAAAAATTCCTGAAGGGAAAAATTCCTGCTCTCCACCAGAACCATGGCAGGGATTTCCTGGCCCGAGGGAGCCTCCAATGGGACAAATTCCCTCATTTCCAACGGGACAAATTCCCTCATTTCCAACGGGACAAATTCCCTCATTTCCAACGGGACAAATTCCCTGATTTCCAATGTGATAAATGCCAGCTCAGGAGGTGTTTTGGGAGCAGACTTGCAGCATTTCAATGGCACAAATTCCCTGATTTCCAATGGGACAAATTCCCTGATTTCCAGTGTGATAAATTCCACCTCGGGAGACAGTTTGGGAGCAGACTTGCAGCATTTCAATGGCACAAATTTCCTGATTTCCAATGGGACAGATTTCCTGATTTCCAATGTGCTAAATTCCACCTCAGGAGGCGTTTTGGGAGAAGATTTGCAGTATTTCAATGGCACAAATTTCCTGATTTCCAATGTGCTAAATTCCACCTCAGGAGGTGTTTTGGGAGCAGATTTGCAGTATTTCAATGGCACAAATTTCCTGATTTCCAATGTGCTAAATTCCAGCTCAGGAGGTGTTTTGGGAGCAGATTTGCAGCATTCCAACGGGACAGATTTCCCGATTTGGAACGGGACAGATTTCCTGATTCCCAGTGTGCTAAATTCCAGCTCAGGAGGCGTTTTGGGAGCAGATCTGCAGCATTCCCTGCTGGCTGTCACCTACAGCGTGGTGCTGGTGCTGGGGCTGGCAGGCAATGCCCTGTCCCTGTCCCTGTGCAGGGTGAAGCCCCTGTCCCACTCCTACGTGCTGCTGCTGCACCTGGCCCTGCTGGACGCTCTCTTCCTGGCCCTGCTGCCCCTCCAGATCCATTCCCAGCTGCTGGGGGGCACCTGGAGCTTTGGGGACACGGCCTGCAGGCTCAGCAGGGCTCTCTTCTGCCTGCACAGCTCCCTCAGCGTGGCCCTGCTCAGCTGCCTGGGCGTGGATGTGTGGCTGGCAGTGCTTCACCCCTTCACCTCCATCCAGCTCCGGGCCTCCCACTACGCGCTGGTGGCCACAGCCCTGTGGCTGCTGGCCCTGGGGGGCTCTGTGCCTCTGCTGCTGCACAGCACGGGCCTGAGGAGCTGCTTTGGGGGTTTCCCTGGGAGCTGGGCTCACCCCACAGCCCCTCTCAGCATCCTGGCTCTGATTTTTGGGGTTTTTCTCCCGTTTCCCCTGGTCCTGCTGGGTTTCCCGCTGGCGGCGCGCAGTGTGTGGCGGAGCGGGCGCAGAGCTGCCAGGAGGAAAGCCCTGGGCACCTTCTGCATCCTGCTGGGCATCTGTGCCCTCTGCTTCCTGCCCCAGCAGCTCAGCCAGCTGCTGCAATTCCTGCAGGGCGTGCAGCAGGAGCCCCTCCCCAGCCTGCAGAGGGTCAGCGAGGCTCTGGCCAGCTGCAGCTGCTGCCTGAACCCCCTCCTGTACCACTTCCACTCCTCCAGCAGCCCCTGGCGCTGCCCCTGCAGGCTCAGGAGCAGGGCCAAGAGGGTTTTCACCATCTGTGACCACAATTTTGGGGACCCTTCCTGGGGCTACAAACCTGGGCAGAGGCGTGGAAAGGAAAATCCATGGGGATGGAATCAGCTGATCTGCTCCAGGTGCACACAGAGCTGATCTTGCTGATTATTTCCTTAAAAACAAGCCTGGAAAAGCTTTTTTTTTTTTTTTCATACAGATGGAAATTTTGATCAGAAAAATAAGATGGAAGCAGATGGGAGATTTTGGATAAAAGTGGGAAAATCCTTGGGGGAGCTGGAGCCTTGGACAGGCCTCCAGAGCACTCCTGTCTTTGTGCTCAGAGATGTTTTGGGCTCAATCTGTTGAATTTTGGGGTTGGTAAAACCTGAAGCTGTTTTCCTGGGAAGCAGCACACCTCAGGAAGGGGAGGAGTTGAAAGAAACCCAGGAAACTGCTGGATCCAGGCAACCCTGCTGGATTTTCCCTCTTTTCCTGCTGCCTCCCACATTCCACAGCCAAATAGGGGCTGCTCATCCTGCCTTGGCTTCCCCAGGAATATTCCAGAATCCCCAGGCTGTGCATCCAAGCTGGACACTGATCCATGGCCGTTTAGAAGGGAGCAGACATTTGATAAATCCCAGGATTTAAACAAACTCCTCTCCCCACACACACTCAGCCCAGCTCTTTGCACTGTGTGGTCTCTAAACTTCCAGAATTCATTTTTTCCAGTGACATTTGGTGATATAAACACAATTCTCTGACCTTTCCTCACCCCTTTTCTTGTGTTAACAGACCCCACGTGGCTGCTGAGAACTGCTGAGTTTCCATCCCCTGTGAAACCTGAGACTTTGGGGAGGATTTTTATTTTTTTTTCATTTCTGAGGCACCAGAAAAACCACAGGCCTGGCTCAAAAACCTGCTTTTACACCAGAGGATGTGGGGGTTTGGGTGCAGCAGAGGCTCATTCTGCTCCTTCACACATCACCCCAAAACTTTATAAAGGGCTGAGAGCAGCAGAACGACAAAATCTGAATTTCCAACATCAGCCTGAAATTCACCCTGTGCCCCAGCTGCTCGTCCTTGATTGGATACCTCATTAATTACAATTAAAACCCCAAGTTGGCCTCTGGTCTCTCCCTTCCTGTTTTGCTCATAGCTCAGAGCAATTTTTAAATCTTGGTGAGAAAATCAGCTCCAATTTTTTAAACTCTGGAAAATTACAATCCCTGGGAAGGTTTGGTTAAAATCCTGGCACTGTGAGAGCCTCAGAGGGAGCCCAAAAGAAGAAATTCAGCAGAAATTGCTGTTTTTATCCCACTTCTAGGCTGTGGAAAATCCTCCCAGCACTGGAGGGGGACTGGGTTTTATCAGCCAAGCACAATTTTAATGGATAAAGGTTAAAAAATAATTGATTGGAGGCTCCTTGCAGCTGGCCCTGAGGGAAAGATGGGGAATTAAATAAATTTTGCTGCTTGGCTATCAGCACTTTTAGGGGTTTTTTTTACTTTCTGTGATGCTTTTATACTTTGAATTTCAATTGTTTCAGGCAGCACTGAGAGGGTTCTAAGGAAAATCAGCTGTGGGAGGGGAGAAACTGAGGAACTTTAATGTGTAAACAACTCAAAAATTGCTCCTCAGCTCTGTTCCAAAACAGGTTCTTGACTCCCTGGCTGTTTTTTTTTTTTTTTTTCCAAGGGGGAAAATCCCAGTGCTGCTGAGTGTCACTGCAGGAATTGGACAAACACTGGAATTCTTTTATTAAAACCAAGCAGAAAAAAGCTTTGACAATATAAACAAAATAAAATCTGACTCTGTGACCCACCCTGTGCTGGGCTCTGCTCTCAGGGAGTGCTCTGGGGCAGCCCTTTCTTCAGCAGGGATGTCAGGTAACTGCCAAGCTCTTCATCCTAAAAAAGATTAGAAAGAAACAGGATGAGAACAAAATCTTCCTTTGATTGTCCCTTTTCAGGCAGTAAATTCAATTTTGGTACCTAAAAATGGGCTGAGAGAATTCCTGGACCCTGCAAGATTTAATGTGAACTGAGTTTAAAAACTGAAACAATTCACAAATTCATTTCTGGCTGTCCTTACAAACTCTTGGTGTAAGAAAATCTCATTTCTCAAAGGAGCTGAGGGGTTTCCTTTGAGGCAAAGCTCCATTTCTGCTTGAAATCAAGGAATTAACTGATTTCATTGCTTTGCCTTCCAAAGGCATTTCCTTGCTGTCATGAAAGAATTTCATGATCCACTCACAGAAAGTGAAGATGATGGGATGATTCTCAAATAAAAGAATTTAACATCAGAAATAGTTCTCTACTTGTTTTAAATTTTAAATTTAAAATAAGAAATACAAGGTGAAATACTCAGCAGAGCTCAAAAAGACAGAGAGAACTGAATTAACTGGAATTAAGTGTAATTAATTACCCCAGAGAGCTCCTGTACAACAATTTCTGCTCTACCCAAAATGGGCAGAAAACAGCAGGGCCTGCCCTCATCCTCCTAAATCCTGCAAAGCAGAGGGGGAAGGCTCTGCCCAGTGCAGGAAGGGTTTGGGATGGGAGGGGTTCAGCCAGAAATAAGGAATTCAGTCAGAAATAAGGAGTTTAGTCAGAAATGAGGAGATCAGAAATGAGGAATTCAGTCAGAAATGAGGAGTTCAGAAATAAGGAGTTCAGAAAGGAGGAGTTCAGTCAGAAATGAGGAATTCAGAAAAGAGGAATTCAGTCAGAAATCAGGAGTTCAGTCAGAAAGGAGGAATTCAGAAATGAGGAATTCAGTCAGAAATGAGGAGTTCAGAAATGAGGAATTCAGTCAGAAATGAGGAGTCCCCACCTGGTAGGTCCAGGACACGAGCAGGACTTTGGTTCCCTGATCCTCTGAGTGTGCAGTGGCCTGGATCAGGATGGACTCCACGGTGATGGAGCCATCAGGGAGGTGCTGCACCGAGTAATCCTTCAGGATCCTGCAGGGAGAGGGGACAGGATTGGTTGGGGTGCTGGCTCAGCCCTGGCTCTGCATCCCAAATCCCAGCCTGCTCCTGGCTGTGCCTGAGCCCAGGGAAGGGGGAAGGGGCTGCTCCATGGCTTGTTCTGCTGTTTCCATTAATCCCAGAGGATTTCCTGCAGAGCTGATCCCAGGATCTGAGCCCTGCTCTGAACTCAGCAGCTGCACTGAGGGAAAAACTCTGAGGGTTCTGCTGCTGCCACCTCAAAGGAGCCACCTGAGCTGAGCTGAGCTGAGCTGCCTGGATTGGAAACACCCTGCTCCATCCTGGGGATAAAAAACCAATCCCATCCTTCCTGAGGGATTAAAAACCTTCCCCAGGAGCTGGAACCTGGGGGCTGAGGATTCCAGGCTGTGCTGCCAGGCTCTGACCCCCCAGCAAAGCCTGCACTGGCCTGAGCCCGTGGAACAGCTCCCAAAATTGAGTGAAAAAAACGAGATTATGGGGGTGTGGTTAAACAGAAGTGTGTGACAGCACAGGGTGCAAAACTCAGAGTTTCAGGGTTTAGAATACAGTAATAGATATAAAGCAAGGTGGAGGTTTTAGGGTGGAAGCTGAATCCTTCTTTTTCATCTTCCTCATGGGTCTGGGGGGTGTTCTGTAATTGGGTAGAAAAATCCACATTGTAGACCACGGGTGTTTGGTTATTGGGTTAAAAGCAAAACTAATTTAGGTGTCATTTCTTAATTGGGCAGTTTGTGCTTAAAAGAGCTTGGAAAGATTAGAGAGAGAGCCATTATTCACCTTGTTAGCCAGGGGAGCAGGGGAAGCCAGGGGGAGCCAAGGGAAGCCAGGGGAGGTCAGGGGAAGCCTAGGGGGAGGCAGGGGAGCAGAGGGAGCCAGGGAGGGCAGGGGAAGCCAAGGGGAGCCAGGGGAGGCCCAGGGGGAGCCAGGGAGGGCAGGGGGAGCCTGGAGAACCAGGGGGAAGCAGTGGGGAGCAAGGGGAAGCAGGGGGAGCCTGGAGAAACAGGGGAAGCCCAGGGAAGGCCAGGGGGAAGCCAGGGGGAAGCCCAGGGGGAGCAGGGGAAGCCCAGG
>VZUI01052106.1:0-28708 GCA_013401135.1 Cettia cetti | reverse complement strand
GTGTGAGGGGAGGGAGCGGTGTGAGGGGCGGTGTGAGGGGCGGTGTGTGTGAGGGGCGGTGTGAGGGGCGGTGTGAGGGGCGGTGTGAGGGGCGGTGTGAGGGGCGGTGTGAGGGGCGGTGTGAGGGGCGGTGTGTGTGAGGGGAGGTGTGAGGGGCGGTGTGAGGGGCGGGGAGCGGTGTGAGGGGAGGTGTGAGGGGCGGTGTGAGGAGCGGTGTGAGGGGAGGGAGCGGTGTGAGAGAATTTTAAAAGCATTGTTAAAGATTCAAAGAGCTTGATTTAGCGAGGTAAATCTTACCTTCTTCACCCAATAGTATCTACTTGAAACAAGTAAAACGTCAGTCACGTGCCCTCTTTAAAAAAAATCCATGACCTTAACAAACATTGACGTTTTACACAAAGTAGTAGAAGCACAACTGAAAGTAGATAGAGCTAATCTGGAATTATTTACTGCTTAAACTCCTCAACATTTTCATTTTTAGTATTTAAAATGACAAAAAAAAATAATTAAGGAATTATCTTTTAATGTTTACCATCTATGTTGTAAACTATGCTGTGGATGAAGACATCTTCATGGCGAAAGTTGTCAGATTCTTGAACCTGTCGGTGGCTGTAACATTTTGTATCGGTATGCTGGTATTTCCGGGCCTCTAGAAGGATGTGGGAGGTGATGGGCAGGCGGGGGCAGAAGATGGATCCTAAGGCGTTCTCGCAGCGTTCCGAGGGGATGTGCGTATGCTCCGGGCAGCGAGGCTGCAGAGCAGCACCACAGCACTACCGGCACTCGCTCTTCTGCTGCGGGCCGTGCTCGGCGCACTGCTCACGGTGCCTATACTGCCCTGGGCTGGGCCGATCTGCAGGCAGCTGCTGAAACCATAGCGCCTAGTGTCTAAAAGGCTTTCCTAGATTACTGTAAACGTGCCTGCTTTGCTGAGCTAAAGCATTTCATCACAAAAAATTAGCTCTTTTAGGGATTCTGAAAGCAAAATGAAAGAAGAAAAAGTTGTTAGTCTTGGTGATTTATTTGGAATTGTCTTACTATTGGATCTCAATGATTTAAAAAAAAAGGAGAGAGGAATGTAAAAATAGGATATGATTAAGCAGAATCTGAAGAAGGGGGAAATTAAGTAAAAAAAAAAAAAAAGGAAGAGAAAATAGACTAAGAAACGAGTAGATATTTATAGCACAACAACCTCCTTATGGGTGGCTGCTGTTGACTTGGATCTTTAAAGCAGAAAAAATGAAAGGATATCCAGTCTAAACTAGATCTCTCTGATAGTTAATTCTGTATGTATGAGGCAGGAAATAATTTTGAAATGCAGCAATTTCCTCCCTAGAAAAGCAACTTACTTTGCAAATATTAAAGTCAATCGTGCTGCATGTCTCTGCCCATAAGCACTTAGCCTGAAGTGGATGATGGCAATTTTGATTGGGGAAATAAATTCTTCCAGGTAAAATGATCTGCAGGAGAGAGAACAGAAGAACCCTACTCTGAAGTACTTGGCCAGTAGTAAGGGCTTTTGATATTTGTGTTAGTCTGCCTCAGCAGAAAAATAATGACTTTTCAATTTATTTACCTGAGCTGTTTGTTACTGCACAGATTGGAGAGGTGAGGTTTCATTACTTACCACATAAGGCAGTCATGTAATGCAGCTTTGGTGTGCTGCTTAAAGCATTAATAATGATAAGGTTGAGTGCCATTGTACATCTCTTCTAGGAATTCTTGGGACAAGCATGGGAACTTGGTTTAAATAAGAAATTGTAAGTTCATGTTGACTTCTTACCATATTAAATATACTATACCATTTTTTTCTTTATTTTTCTTCCACCCTCTTTCCTCCATTTCCTATGTCACTTGTAATATCTTTATACCAGAAGCTGTTGTAAATTGAAACTGTATTTACATAGTACTTGTTGGAGCACCTTATTCTTGACAGGCAGCCCTTGGCACTACCTCAACAATGCCACAGCGCCAGCTTAGATTTGTAAACCTGATTTTATTTAGACTGTTTTTCTAAATTATTTCATTTATTTAGACTTTTTTTTTCTGTTTTCATTTAGACTTTCTACCTGTTGGAAATTATTAGACTGATTTGTCTGGGTGAAAAGAATCAGCAAGAGAATAATCCTTCTGTGGTCATGGGATAGTGCAGTTGAAATCTCTTGCTTTTTCCTGCCATCCTCAGTCTTGTTTTCCCCTCACACAAATATCAAACTTCAGAGATGATCATCTGATGTTGGGGATAGATTTATTTTAATGATAGTAATTTGTGAATGACTGAATTAAAAATGAATTTATATTGCAGTGGTTCTATGTATTTTCAGAGTGTCTTTTTTTCCATAACAGAGGCAGATGTAGGAAAGCCTGGGAGGAGACACAGAATTTTAATTGTAATAAAGAGACAATAGTAATAGAAAATTTTCTTGAGTGGTGCCCTCAGCATCCTGGAACTCTTCCTTCTTCCTGGCAATTTCTCCTTTATAATCTATGTTCTCTGGGCAGGTTATTAGCTGATTGCAAAGTTTGAAAAGTCACTTGGCAGGAACAAAAATCACCGTGTTCCCAAGCAGACTGCTTTAATCCAGCTAACAGCTATTAGCATAATTATACACCAGACAGACAAACATGTAAAACAAGCAGTTGGCATGCAGACATATGGAATACCTTCCTCATATGTCATATTTAAAATCAGATCTCTGTGTTGTTAAAATCTATTGCTCATGACTGCAGTATTTTCTCTTCTCTGTCTTATTTCCAGTATTGCTTGTTTTCAAATGTCAGAATTACTAAATTGTGGTTACTGCTATAAACCAGTACTGGTTTTATATCTGGCAACTGAACAGTGAACTACTGCTGCTGTTTTCTTCAGCTCAGTGACGAATAGGCAATACCCTTTTCAGATGAGTTCAGATAGCTCCAGGAGCCCAGTGGAGACAACAAATATTCTGGGGCATGTATGTAGCCTATTTTTTATCAATACATGCTTTTATTGCCCCCACCCTTGTTTTTATTTTCTGTTTTATAGTAGTTCAGCACAAAGTAAATAATCTTAGAGAGATAATTTGTGTTAAGTGTCTAAAGCAAGGTCAAGTGAAGGCAGCCATATTTTCAGTGGGGTTTGTATTGATATAATTATTCACTAGTGCATACAGGATGTATTTGACAATATCTGGAGGATAAGTCTGGCTTCATGGCTGTAAAGCTTGCCTGTTTCTTGTAGGAAACCTGACAAGTTCAAGTCCTGGTCCAGATCTGAATGCCAGTTGTTTCTCAGACTACAG
This sequence comes from Cettia cetti, assembly GCA_013401135.1. Taxonomy (NCBI): domain Eukaryota; kingdom Metazoa; phylum Chordata; class Aves; order Passeriformes; family Sylviidae; genus Cettia; species Cettia cetti. The sequence continues at coordinate 25,427 of VZUI01052106.1, read as the reverse complement.
GAGAAAAAGAAGTCTCCAGGCTGGAAGGTGCTGCAAGGTAAAGGGCAACATCATTAAGCAGAGGGACCTTACTGGCTAATTTTAGATATAGAGTTGGTGTTTTTTTCACAGAAGGACTAAAAACATATACCTTTGTCATCATGTGTTTTATCCGCCTAAGTGCCCACGTTTAAAAAAGTATTGCTGGACAGTGGAATAAGTGAGTGAAATTGAAAGAATTAGGTTGCAACACACTGAGACATAGGCCTTTGGAATTTCGTCCTAATGGAGATCAGTTTCTTCTGAGAGTGCAATCGCTTTTTGCCAATGAATAGGCAGATAGTTCATTTCACAATCTTTCTGACTTTGAGAGCTAGCTGAAAATTAGCGCATTACATTGCTACTTGTCTTATTCTTTTACACATAATTCATATAATGTTGAACAGACCAGAAGGTGATGTTTCATATAATAAAATGCTATGTATACTGATAATTACTAATATCTGGAATGCCCTGAAGCAGTAAGGAGATATGGTGCCTGATATCGACTTGCTTTAGGTCAGGGAACCAGGTGACCCTGACAAGCTGATCCAGCCCTTTGGGTGTCTGAAGGAATGCTACTGCTGCAGTCTCCCAAAGCCTGCTTTGTTTTATGCAGCACTATTGATTTCTACTGATGTGACAATGAAGGTACTATGCACACTGAATCATCCGTGATGTGGATCATACAAACAATTAAGACAACAATTATCCCTTGTCTGTGGAATGTAGCTTAAAAAAATACAGAGAAATTGAAAAAGAAAATTGAGGAATTGATCATATAGAGGCAAGCACTACAGGGGGATGTGAGGACAAGTATCAGGACAGGAATACGTACTGGAATTTTAAAAGGAGAATGCAAGAGTTTCTTCAGAAACACCATCACACATACCTGCCCATTCCATTGTTGAACATATGTCATACTGAGCTTTGGGTTCTCTTTCTGTGTTCAAAGCATTTCTTTTTGTTCAAACCCTATGAAAAGTCAATTCAACTCCTACACATTATTTAAAGATACGGGGAGTGCTGCCACAGAATGAAGGCAGGCAAGTTTATGTGGACAGCTGAAGCGTTGCTCACAGCCCTTCCAAACACAGCCCAGGACTCAGCACGGCAGCGTTCCCTGGGCAGCTGTGCTAGTAAATGGAAAAAACAGGAAGTTCTTGCTCCTGTGGTTAGCCCACAAAGTGGGTATAAAAGAATGAGACAGGTGCAGCAGCAGAATAAGCAGCAAGGCCAGGACAGCTCCCTGTCCAACTACCCACAGGACACTTGTGTGCAGGGCATCATCCTGCCGTGGGAAGAAACAAGGTCAACCTTCCTCTTTGTCTAATTGTGATGTAATTATCAACTCTGCTCTGAATTAAAATGCCAAATAAATATTACACTTTTTTTGATGGGGTAAAAACCTTAATAAAAGCAAAAAGAAAACTCAGAATTTTTTGAAAATATATGCATTTTAAACTAGTGAATGCCCTGTAAGTTGCATGCAATTCAATACAAAATATTTAGAATCTTTAATGAAGAAGTGATGTCTTTGGATAACGGGAACTCACGAATATCACTTTGATGCAAATTGTGAGCAAATGAAGAACCTTGCTGCTGATTTCTGCCTTCCAGGCTGATGGTCACTTCTCCTCTCTCCATGGCAGTGTTTGGAGAGGTTTCCAAGTGGGGCAGCCAGCACTGAGTCCTTCCCTCACCTCTACCTGACAGCCACAAACGAATCCCTGCACTCTGTGATGGGAAATGACCAACTTTCAGACACATCTCAGTGACAGTTTTCCCCTAGTGCCTGCTGTTGTTGACAGCTACCAGAATCTACAAAGGTACGCCTTGTTTTTCCAGAAGTTTATTCATGTTTGTGTTACATTTTATGAGTGTTAGTCTTTGATACAGTAACTCAAATGCAGAATGCATGCTTGAGTACTGTCCTTGGTTGAGACGGATTCTCTTCAGTCTGTTTACTCTGATAGAAAAACTCATTAGCCTTTTTCCCAGTGTTCCCAATCCTTCTTCAGGTTACTGGAAACCCTAAAAACCCAAGGAAAATGCAGTGATATGGAGCAATAATGGTGGTTACAGACAGGTAGAGGCAACAGATGCTACAGCACAGGAGAGTTTGTGAATTAGTTACTTAAAATAATCAAACATTTTTATTGGAAAGAAATCCAAGCAGAATGTAGTCAAAATGGAGACTATCATTTCTAGGGCAGCAAGCTGACTTCAATTTCCTTGAGAGAGCAAGAGGAGGGGCAGAGGAGTGATGGAAAGAAAACAGGCTAGAGTTCTGAAGTATCTTGGATTGCCAATACCAAAAATAAAAACACAAGTCCAAGGAATCTTGGTAGGAAGGTGCTGGATTTAGCACTTTGGGCTGCCAGCCTGACACACTCAGGATGTTTCCACTGGAGAGAGCTGGGAAAATGGCCCAAATGTTTTGATATGTTTAACCTGCTTAAGAACATGCAATTAGACTTCATTTTCGTGGTATTTGTTTCTGAATATCACACAGAGAAAATAATAAGAAAAAAATTAACAGGGAACAGCTTTCCATGGATGAGACTTCCATATTTATTGTTATTCCATATGCATAGAAAATGGCAGTGAAGTTCCTTATGAAATAGGCAGGGAATGGGAGAGATATGGATATACTGGACTGGACTTTGTGCTTCAAAATTACACTATTAATTTTTTAAAGTTTGGACTCTTTTCCTCTTAGAATTCATAACACATTCTTGGTTTGGGGTTTTTTTTGTGCATGATGTTTCAATTTCCTTTTTCAATGACACACTGCATTACAAATGGATGGCACTTGAGACCAGTGGCATTTCCATATTTACACCAACAAAGAAATTTACATGACGCAGTAGCATACAATTCTGACATTCAGTCATAGCAATAAAACAAGGGCAGCCGTTGGATTTTTTCTGTACAAACTATCAGAACAAGACTTTTATTCACATAAAAAAAAATCAGTTTTAATTTGCTCTGACCTACACACTTTCCAAATTCATCGTACTCAATTCTCAAACCTTTCATCACATCTCCCACACCCTCACCAGACTACAGGAGCTACAAGTAATGATACCTAACACCTAAGCAGAGCAAAACCATCCCTGCCAGCTTTTTCTCCTGACAACTCCTCACTCAAAAAAAAAAAAAAAAAAAAAAAAAAAAAAAAAGGAAAAAAGAAAAAAAAAAAAAAAAAAAAAAAAAAAAAAAAAAGGAAAAAAGAAAAAAAAAAATCAATATCAATCATCCTTTTGCCTTCTTTTCTTTCACTTTCACATTTCTTGACCAAAATAACGTGGGGCCATTCCAATCCTTCTCAAGCCAGACAAGAAGCACGCTGGGTTTTTCTCTCTGGTGCTACACCCATGAGTCAGGAGAGCCTGGGTACTGTTCTGCTCGGTAAGAAGATCGTCTGGTGGAATAAAAGTCTACATAATTGGTGGTTGATTTCAGTCCATACTGTGTTGTGTAATCTGAAGTAGCAGGAAAGTGAACTCGATCGTCAAAGTAAGGATCCTCGTAGCTGTGTGGGGATTGCAGGTACAACCGGTAGGCATCGTAATTTTTCCTGGTGGTATCTTCTTGGCTGTAGTACAATTGTTGATGCTGCTGGTAAAATGATAGCAAAATAAACTTTCAAAAATATAATTAGCAGAGAAAATACTTTTCCCAAGTGCAGCTCTACCCATGACAGTATGAAATGTATCCAGGGAAATGGAGGAAATGACCCTGAGTCTGCTGTGTGTCTCCTCCTACATCACTCAAAGGGAGTAACTCTGAAAGTGCACAACTCTAAAGCTCAAGTACAGTAAGTACAGAACGTGGCCATACCTACCAAAACCAGCCCAAACTCAACTCAAGTCAGAAAAGAGATCCCACCTGAAGTGCTAAAAGGTGTTATTCCTACAGAGCCACCAGGCTCCAGCCGCCCTGAGGCCCTGCCCTGCCCTGCTAGGGCACCGAGCCAGCGACTGTGGGAACAGGGCACGTGCCCAGAGCCCCGCTGCCTTAGCCCCCCCTGCGGAGCCTGGGCAGCAGCGCCACCCAAACAGCGCCGGGCTCACCTGCAGCCGCCGGTTCTGTTCTCTGCCTGGGGAGGAATAGGAGCTGATGTAGATTGGTGAAGCTTTGCTGGAACCTGCAAGAAAAAAGTTTAATGCAAAAACTTCATCTTTATTTGTTCAGCTGTAAGTCTATTGGTTTTTATTTGCCTTGTATGTAGCACCCATACTATTAAATCTGCAGATTTCAATACCTACTAATGATACAATCTAATAACAGAATGAAGGTAAATGTTCCCTCTCAGCAGCAGTTACAGCAAAGCCAGGAGGCTTATGTTGCTGTTTCTCATTTTACATACTCAAAATCTTTAAAGCAAGGAGTTTCCTTCTCTTTAGCCACTGTTATCTGTTGGTTTGCTACTTGTGTGACATAGCAAGAAGGAAAAGAGAGATCAGAGAAAAGATGAAATTTTGGTATAACTTAGTAATATAATAATATACAACTAAAATTTATTACATCACCATCATAATATAATGTACATAATAATAAAATTTTCTGTACTAGTATTTTAAATAAGAATTACAACTGCCTCTCACCTTCCAATATAGAAAAGCATCTGTGTTTACTCTAGTACTGGGCAGTTTTACAGAGAACAGCAGAGCTGAGTGCCACCCTGCCCTGAGCCACAGCCAGGAAACACAAGGAGTGGAAACGGAAAGCAACAGTTGGCAGTGACCAGCCCGCTAATGCAGTTGCCTGCGTGCAACTGTGAACTCTTCCCACAAGGAATAGTTCTCTGTTCCAGAAGATCCTCAGCTGATCTCTTACCAGTGTAGATATCTTTATGTGCAATGACATCGCCCTGGCTGCTGTAATACTGCATAGAAGGGTGCGTCCTGTCATACTCAGAGCGAGGCTCTCTGATTCCCAACAAAGCCGGGGACGAGGACGTGCTGCCAACTGATGGGAAAAGAGAGGGTGTCAAGACTGACAACAAAAGCCTTTCACACACCCAGCCTTCCTCACCACTTCCTGCTCCAAGGGTTCACAACCAGAGGGTGGGTAAGAACAGAACAGCCGGAGCTCTTCTTGAGTGAACACGCCAGAGCTGCCAGCAAGGTACCAGAGACTGCAAGGGGCAGTCACCGCTCTGTGGTGCTCACAGGCAGACACAGGACTTATGTGATGCTCACAGCTCAGATATGGGACCTTACCTTGCCTAGGACATCACCTGTGTGGAGGCAGAAGATGATACTCTGCTAATGATGATGGTTTATCTAAGTTGCACTGAAACACAATACTTAAGGCCACTCTGTCACTTGTCCAGCCTACCTGGTCTAGTGACCCCTGTATATACAGGTCAGTCCTGAGCATGGTGTGCTCTGGAAGCAACAGCCATGGGGGATCCTAGCCAGGGATCACTGTGTTCCTCAATAAGCAGCTGAATCTCAACTGCAGCTGTAAGAATTTTGTACTGCTAATTCCTCCCTGGTCTACAGATCACTTGGGTTTTGTTGGCTCAGAAAGACTCCAGCAACAGGAAAAAAATACTTAAAAACAATTCCTAGAAATTTTGCTTCAAAATATTAGTTCAGTAATAATCTTTCACTGATGTGTCTGTTACATCATAGCTCAGAATTCTGTTATTATGGATGGTTTAATTACTGGTATTTTCCTGGCATATTCATGGCTAAATAAGCCATTTTGTTAAAATTCTGACATGGGTCAACATAATAATGTGTTTCTTAATAATGAAGTGACTGAAACAAGAACAACTGTTTCGGGCCAAGCGTATCTGTTCCAACAAGCATCTGCTGTGCCCAGCACAGTGCTGCACAGCCCTTCTGAGGATGAGGGCCTTGCAACCAATTTCCACTGACTCCCTTGGGCTTGGTCATGCTCTAGAGCAGGAAAGCAGACACTTCAGGAATTTTTACTAAACCCTCTTTGAATAACAACATCCTTTGAATATTAAATTAGAGCTGCTCATCTACTTCCTACTTGTCATTCAAAGAACTGGAGTAACACAGTTGTTCTGCTGCTGTGTTCTGAAAGAGAAAGCCCTGAGATAGAAATTTAACAGTTGGTGTCAGAATATCCTTTTACACTTGGATAGAATCCAGTCGTTCCCTGAGCCTAAGCTGTACTGGCTTCCTTGGTGGGTGAGAGGAACTCTGGCACAAGCATCACAACAGGTTTACTTCTTGTAGGAAAATAAATCCCTGGTGGAGTCCTTGTTTTTCCAAGTCAACCATGTCATAAAGGAATGTGTGGGGGTTGTTACTTATATGTAAAGAAGCAATAAAACAAGAGTGCTGTAGGAACTGGTCACTAATTTCAGCAGTCACGGTAGGTAGGTATTTCTCAGTATCAACAGAGATCTGCTCTAGATAGTTTCTAGAAGAGTAAAGTAGATATAATGAAATGCCAAATGAAGACAAAATAGAAGGCTTTGTAAAAGGTAGGTTTTGTATCAGCTGTCTTGAAGATCTGAATCCTAGCACTGAAGACATTGAAGGAACAAAGGTAAGAAATAAACAAGGAGGAGTCATAAAAGTGAGGTTTTTGGGTTTGTTTCCTCACTGTTAAGGAACATGGCAGCAGGGAATGCAAATGAGCTCCTCACTGTGGGTGCATTGCTGTTTATGCTGCCAGGTCCCCGTGTTCCATGAGGCCACTCCACAATCCCCACCCAGCCCAGGAGTGGCTTTGAACAGGGCAGTGGTTGGTAACAATGTCCAGCTCTATTCACTGAGGATTTCACTTTGCAGGAACAGCTCAGGGAGCACTCAGAGCCTGTGAAGTACTTTGCTGAAACACCAAGGAGCAACAGACTGACCTCTGTGTTTTAAATGGGATTAGTACCAAACCGAGAGGCTGTTTGAGTTAAAAACATGGGACAGCAGGTGCCCTTCACCGTCCCTGACTGACCTGACTGCATGACAGGTGACATCTGCTGATTGGCTGTGGATAGAGAAGGATGGGATTTGAATCTCTCTCGTTCCAGTGTTGATACTGGTGTAATAAAGTGGCTTTGATTCCATCCATCCTGTGGAGTGACCAAAAGAAAAACACATCAGAATAAATTGCAAGCTATAAATAAATGAGTTTTTGTGGCACTGTTTTCCAGTGTAAGCTAATTTTACAATTTACCTTTTTGTAAATGCTCCGGAGGTCTCGGTACTGCCACAGCGTGTTCAGTACCTGGGCTGCCGCCTTGACAACCTTCAGTGAGGACCTGAGAAGGTGAAGAACATGGCAGTGTTAGAAAGCCGCTGAATTCCCTTCAAAAGAACAGCGTTCCTGAGCTTTGTAACAGCCTGAACCTGCTGCTGTGGGGCAAACCAGACTCTGTATCACCAGTGTGAGCACAGCCAGGCCAGCAGCCTCACCTCGAGATGGGGCTCCTGCTACCCCATCCCCCAGCCGCAGGGGCCTCCTGCTGCTGACTCACCACCCGCTCGCTCGCAGGTTTCATTTCCACTAGACAACCACTGTACCAGCAGAGAACTCGTCTGACAGCCTCCCCAGAGCCCTGGCACAGTGGCAGGACCGGCTCCCCTCAGCCAGCACTTGCTTGGCAATGCTGCTGGAGGGCATCCCCAGTCCATGTTGTTTTTTCCCTGACCAAAGCACTGCACTAGATACAATTCCCAGTTGGCGGGATACATCCTGATACAGTCTGACTTGGAAAAGCTCCAAATATTTTATTAATCTTGTAGGTGTTGAAGAGGTGACTGGTTAACTCATTTAACCTGAACAGGTCCCATGACCATGGTTACTGTGAGCAGCTGTGCAAGCCTCCAGAAGCCTGGGAGAGAGAACACAGCCCAGGACAACAGTGACGGTGCCTCCTCCCTCCCAGTGATACTCCAGCTGACAGCTCCTCAGACCCAGACTGCAAAGGGTCTTTTTTCACTCTAAGAAACATTTCCCACATTCTTAAGCATTTTAAATGGACACAAACAGCTTAGGTATGGTCTTTGCTGCCTACTTGCCTGTCACCTCTTCCCTTTGTTATGTTGACCAGCTTCTCTATCCCACCGGTGTCGGCGAGCGCCTTGGCATTCTCCATGTTCTTGCTGGTGACCTCGTGCAGGGCGCAGCAGATGGCGGCCACCGTCTCGTCCGACAGGATGCTGGGCCCGTTGCCTCCCGGCAGCCGATTGACCAGGTCTCGCATGGCGTATTTACCTGGAAACACCCCCACAGAGCCAGGTCAAGCCACAGCTTGGTCCTGCAGGCTGCAAACCGCAGCACTCAGCATAAAGCTGCAGCTGAAGGCAGTGAGAAGCAGCACAGTATCAAAACCTGCCAAGAATTCACATTTTACACAGAGTCAAGAGAAACCACATAACAAATTTTGAATTTTTTTTTTCCTTTTGGCTTAAAAGTGTGATAAGCTGAATTTTGCACTAAAAGAGGAACAATTTTAAACAAGAATTATTTGGAGAAAGCAGAATTGTTCAAGGAAAAATGTTAGGCTATTTATTATGATAGACAGAACAGTGCACATTGCTGGTCCCCATCTATACCAGGATTAAAGGAATCCTTACAGTAACTAGGAATCCTTACTTCTGGATGTTCTGTTCACCTGGTTTGCTACCTGTCAGCGCTCAGCTCTGTCAGGCTCCAGTGGCTGACTGATGCCAGAGATAAGCTGCACACAAGGGACAGTAACTAAGATAAGGCTGAGGTTTCTTCCTGTTTAGGCTATACTGTTAATTGAATGATTAATTGATTTTAGCAGACATGTATTTGTACAGAACAGTGAATCATGAAGGAGCATTGCACGAAGTCATTTGCTATCTATTTCTGTAATGTGCCTGAGAGGAAAAAAATAAACAAAACAGAAATTCTGCAGGCAAAAGGAAACCCAGTGGAAAATCCCCACAATGCTGTCTGCAGCAATACCCTGCCATTGCCAATCCTTTAGGAAGCTCAGCCACAATGCTGCATGTTCTGACATATATTGTGATTTTCTGGAGTCCTCATCTCTCATTTCCTTCAGTGTGATCATGTGAGCCCAGTGTTCCTTTCCTGTACCAGCAGACAATCTCCTAAAGAGGATTTCTAGCTTGGGGAACTGCACAACTCGCTTCACATCTTGCAGTGTTTTATCCAATGGTCTGTTTCAGAGTGTGTCTGAGGCCAGAAATTCTTTCAGAGGTACAGCTTTGACAGGGAGAGAGAGCAGGTGAGGATCGTTCCTGAACTGAAAAGTTTTGCCAGGAATGGAAAAAACATCCTGACAGGAGAATATCACCTGAGTCTGACCTGCACAGGGCTGGTGCTATGGAACAGGATTCTCTCTTTACACATTTCTCACATGTAACACTTGCACTGTACAAAAACACACTCTGAATGAACCAGATGGAGAAGCTTCAGAAACAGATAAAGTTCTGGTCACCTGTATTTCTCTTTTTGAGAATAATGATCCTCCTATCTCTATGAACAGTTGTTATACCCTCAACCCCACAGTTCTACACACAGAAAATGCTTTTGTAACCAAAATGAGACTTCTTTATATCGTGCCATTTGTTAACAGGGTTCACTGAAGCCACAGCAGCCTGAGGCTGCTGAGGCAGCCTGAGGTTCAACACTAACAGACGGAGAAACTTCAGGGCAGGAGAGGCAAGAAAGTTGATTGTTATTCTGTTGGGTTTTTTTTTAATGCTAGATAAGAAAGGCACAGATTAATGCTTAAAGGGTTAAATATTAGAATTGACATGACAATAAGTTTCTCTAGCAAGCACCCCTGTTGATGACTTAGTTTAGCAAAGACACAGATGCTGCTCTATATCTGTGCTTTCCTGGAAATATTTTACCAGGAGAAGGTTTTTTCCCCTCTCTTCCTGTCCAAGATTGTTAAAAAAGCACTGCTGTCATCCCCCGGGAACACGTGGGGACATCCACACTCCCCAAGCAGGTGAGCACCGAGCTCCATGGAAGCAGAGCTGTGTTTGGCATTGAGGGTTTTCTGTCTGGTTTGGCGGACTCCCATCCATGAAAGGTGGCCAGCAGCAAACTCACATGGCAATACTGCTCTGGAAAGCTGCTCATTTACACGACACAGCTGGTGTAACAGAGAGACATCAAGTGCGCTGCTCCCATTAGAGGAATCTCTCCTTGGATTTCCCCACCCAAGGCCGACAGCCCTGGTGTTCTCTCGAGGACGCTCTGTACGTACCAATGAGCTCCTTGTTCCGCACGTCCAAGGCCATGTTCCTTAAGGCAGTAGCCACAGATGACACCACTCTGTCGTTGTCCATCCGCAGCAGCTCCACGAGGATGGGCAGCCCCTTCTCCTTCCTCACGGCAGCGCGGATGTAGGCTGCGAACTGACGCAGAGCCTGTCACCCACCAACCCCCAGCACTGCCACTGAAACAGCCTCGGCCTGGGCTGCCACTCTCGAGCATGTTTGCTCATTTTCAGGGAATGATGACATGTCTGATGTGTGCTTTTTCTGTGATTATAAAGAGCTGGCTCTTTGCCATTTTTCATTCATTCCTCTCACAAAGAGAAAGTATTTGAACAGATGATGATTAATGAGAAGGGAGCAGGGGGGTTGTGTTTTGTTTGTTGTATTTTTTTTAAACACCAATTTTGTAATGGTCAAACTGAAAAAGGCTTAGCTGGCTTGCTGCAAGCAAAGGAAGCAATTAATGCTTGCTGTGCTTTTTAATTTCTCCCTGATAAATACAAGACAAAATATAGCATTCTCATGTGCTGCTTTTGTAGCACATTATATGCAATGGCCAGAATGTATGGAAATAAGTAACAGAATATGGAAATAAGATAAATTTATTTGTCCTGGTCTTATTTCAACAGCCCCTTCCCACCAGAACTCACAGCTAGAAGATGCCAGAAGTGTGTTTTGATCTGATATGCACTGGAAGAAGCCTTTTCTGTTTATTTAAAATGGAGGCCAGCTTCCATATGGCTCTTGTTGCCCCTGCTCTTTGCCAAGGCTTTTCACTGTGGAACATAACTGCAGCACATGAGCACTAATGCACAGACAAGAGGGAAATGCTCAGATGCACATGAGAAAATGGCATGTCCCTCTCCTAACACATTCCAGGGTCTTACTAGTAAAAACAGATGAACTACAAAGTGAGGAGGAGGAGCAGGAATTCCCATACCTTCCAATTGCCTGCAGAAAGGTTCTGGAGGGATCCTGCAGAGCCCTCCAGAGTGGCTGGGTTGGAGCTCTCTGCCAGGAGTGTCAGGTAGGGCTTCACCACTGATGGGTGCCAGAGCATCTCCACCCCTTTTGGAGACTTGGAAAATCCTGGAATAGGGCCAACTCCATCCCACTGAGAAAGGAACACAGATTTGGAACAGGACAAAACCTCTATATTGCCATTCAGTGTAGGATTGTTTTTGTCAAGCTACGTCCTCTCCCACCATGAGCCAAACCTCATCTGAGGTATTTGCAGTACATGGAAAATACAAACCTGATCCTCCTGCAAAGTTTTTTTTTTCTTCTTCTTTTTTTTCCCCCAGCAGCTTGGCTCTGAGTCTTTGCTGGGTGACTCTTTTCCCAACAAGTCATCCAGTTCATTGATTCCCAGTAGCCGTGCCTGAGGTACCTCCAGTTCCAAGCGGTAGGAAAGGTTCCTTAAGGTGCACACACAATTCTCCACCGTCTGTCTCAACCAAACCAGAGAGACACCATGTTACCAGTTCTTCCTCACACGGACACAAACCAAACCAAACCAAACCAGTTCAGTGGAGGAGAAAAAGCACTGGGAGCACAAGTGCTTAACTAATGCTGGGCCTTGGAATGTGTTTTGGCTACTTCTCTGGGAAAATGCAATCTCTTTCAAAACTGACAATGTTTATAAGAGTGGTCTTTGTTATAGTGGCTTATTCTTTAGTATTCTGAAAATGAAAGTGTAAGAGCTTATTACTGTTTTATACAGAAGCAGATACTGCAGCATTGCTGAAAAGAAGAGGTGACCCTGTGCTATGCAGCTGAGTTTGGCTGTGCCTCAGTAACCTGAGGTTGGGAGCAATGCCAGTGGAGCTGAGGACATCACCGCGCAAAGCCCCAAGATCAGACATGGAGTTTAGCACTGAGGTATCTGTAGATGAGACATGCACACACCTTGCTGTCATAGTCTGAGGTGTTCACACAGGTGTGGATCACATAGAGCAGGGAATCGACCAGTCCTTCGCAGGACCTCATCTGCTTTCGCGCCTCTTCCCCAGCAGAGCTTAGGTTCCTGAAGGTTGGAACGACAAAGGAACATGGTGTATGCAAGGACAGACAGACTTTCACTTATTAGACAGTTCACAGAAGGATTTTAGGCAGCTGATTGGTAATTGGTTAGCAACTCTTAGTGACTAACTTGGTAATTTTCATAATTTTTTATTAGGAAAAAAAGGACAATTGTAGACAACAGAAAAGCTGTCTACATGACGGAACTCTGTAATTTATAGACTAAAACAATTCCTTTGTCTTTAAAATTACAATACAATAAATACCTGCTGGATAACATGATTACTCTTTAAAAGGGAGTATTCTAGAAGAGCAAATACCTCAGGCATCCTGTTGTATTGCGCAGAACAAGGGAAGTCTGAAATTTAATTTTATGATCGTCATCAAAGGAGGAGCTGTTCCATCCCGAGTGGGGCACTATCACAGTGTTTGTCAGCGTGGATAGAGCGTCTCTAATGATTGTCATCTTCACGGCATCACAGGAGGACAAGTTCCAGAGAACCCCTTAGAAGACATTTCCAGAGCAGTAAAGTCAGCAGAGACTTGGCAAACAAACATGAAGAAACACTGATAACTTAAAAGACATTACTTTAAATATGTGATGTGATTCTAGAGCAGGCAGAACGTGGAGAGCCAGCATCCAAAAAGGAGGAAAGCAAGATGAACAGTGGAGGAGGACATGGCTTTGGTTTGGGTTTTTTTCCAATAATAAGGATGGCCTGCCCTGACATTCCTGCTACCTTGCAGCATATACTGGGGATGTCAGGTACTGAGAAGCAGAGCTGAACGTACAAGAAGGAATGTAAAAATTGTACAGAAACTTTCTTCCTGGAAACAACAGCAACAAGGCCAGAGCATGTTCATCCATCCATCCCTCCATCCATCCACCACATGGAACTGCTATCTTTTATCCTCAGGCAGAAATCCCTAGTTCCCTGCCTGGCAAAGTCTCCATACATGACATTCAGATACAGAAGTATGAAATCTGACATACATTACTAGCAGAACTGTATATGCAAATACCATGCTGAACACAGCATTGAATCTTCTTTTTCATAATGAAACACAGCACAGCTTAAATACTTTTTCTGAAGTCATCCTTGATTATAATTCAGATTAAATACCATACACATTTACATAGTTTGGATCCATTTTACGAATCCTGCAAGATTTTATTTAAAACTGTTGTCAAGAAAAGATAACAGAAGCCTGTAATACAAGAAACGTTTAGAATCAATAAAGAAATACCTGCTGCGTGTGCAAGAGACTCATATGAGGGAAAATGCATCCTAGGTGGAGCTTTAGTGCAACTACCTCAGCATTCACTTTTCCCAATGACTCTATACACTATGCTGTTCTAACTGATCAAGATAAGTGTTCAGAAAAATAGCTTGCATTAATAGCCCTCTGCTAGTTTCCCTGCCAAGCTTACCTGTCACCAGCTCTTTGACCTCAGCATCGACAGACTTCCTCAGCAGCCGCAGAAGGGCAGGAATCCCTCCCACATTCTTCATGGCTATTTTGTTCTCATCAGTGGACTTCCCATAAACGAGGTTCCTCAGTGCACCACAGGCATTCTTCTGAACCTCCAGGACTCTGTGATCCAGGAGATCCACCAGGTGCTTGATACCTCCTAGCCTACAGACCTGGAAAGTGGAATGTCAGGACCATCAGCACCCACTGATTTCACACACCTCACTCCACAGATGTAAAAGGCTTTTGTTTCTATGAGAACAGTACTTCCCATTCTGCTTCCAGAAGAAACAGCTGCTGAACCTTATTGACTTCATTGCTACATGGGACTGAACCTCCAGCCTACACCCCACTGCAATAGTTGAGGGTCATTTCCAGACACTTGCTGTATTCAGAGAATTGTTATTGCATCAGTTTTGTTTCCATTTTTAAAAGTAATTTCCTATACCCTAGAATATCTTTTTAGGGAATATTGGAAATAAAAGCTGATTATCAGTGTGATCATCACCAGATCATCAAAATCACTATTTTTCATCTCCCAGCAACAGTGAATTCTGTTAGGCTATCTTCTTACAAAAATTGCACCAACATTTTATTAACATAAATACAATTTATACTGAAAATAACATCTAGTACACACATAGAGGATGCAAATAAAAAGGCAAATTCCCTCAAATCAACAGCTCATAGCTGCTTCGCAAAACCAGCAGGTCTTTGAATGCAAAGTTTTAAGAAATTTCAATAATAATCTGAATGTTCACTCAGATGTATACTGCCTCCACATCACAGTGACATAAACAGATACAGAAGTATGAAACTTCCCTAGGGCTGAGCTCCTTTCCTTTGCCTGACAGCTCACTCATTTCCTATGACACTTTAAGACGCCTTGATAAAAACCAATGAAAGCGCTCCAGAGCTCCTGGTTGTTCCAGTCTCCAGTCACCAACAGGTTACACAGAGCCAGGCTCTGGCAAACCTACTGTAGAGTTCAGCTGGATGACACAACTTCAAGGTAAACAATTTCCATAGAATTTCCATGTAGCTCTTATGACAGGAAGAATCTGAGTATGTATAATTACACACCCCCAGGCATTTCAATATTAGCATCCACCTGGTACGCACAGAAACAGAGGGCTCCAGATACTGTGTCATGATGAAAAAAAAGGGAAGAGCTCTCCTGGTACCATTGCCTTGGAAGAGCAGCACAAGCAGCACGTACCTCTGTCTTCACTTTGTTATCCCCAAAGCAGAGGTGCTGCAGATAGGCAGCTGCATTGGCCTGCACCGACGGGAACTGGTGCTGGAGCATGTGAATGACCTCAGGCAGCTCCGGATCTCGCCACGCAAACTCCCTTCATTGGACACACAGAGAGAAGGCATTACTCACAAAGCATAGGCATTTACCAAGTACAAGCACTGAGCACCTTAACAGCTTTCCAACAATTCCAGTTTTGTTCTGGAGTAAGAGGGCTAGAAGGAAAACCTGTAATGGGATAACAGTCGGTCACACCACCTTTTAGTCTTCCAGCTGGAAAAGGACATTATATCCAATGTGCTTCAGTTGGCTTATGGACCACGCAAATACAAATAATCACTAAGTAACACCAGCTCAAATGCTTCAACCTACAAAAAATCTCTCCAAAGTTAAAAATGTAATGCAAAAGGTACCCCCTCAACAGTGCTGCTTAGGGGCATCATTTCCACACAACATTTTTCTCTCAGCACTTAATGTTGTCTCTAAGCAGAAATGAATTATACCCCAACAAAACCTACATGTCCTGAAGTGTAATTGTCAGGATCAGATACAGGATGTTTGATTGACTTCAGTTAATCAGGAATTGTAAATTTCAGGTCATTAAATAATATATCCTTCATTAAACCACAATGATTTTGTGCAGACCAATCCTGGAAAAGTCATGAAACATGCCTAGTTTGCAGATTTAGAAACATAGTCATTAATATTTGCTGGGTTATTTGCCCTCTGTAAAGGGGGACTGGGGCGGGGGGGGAGGATAAAGTAGTATCTTAAGTTTTCCCAGACTCAAAAATCCAAGTAAACACAAAAACCAAAACAAACCCCAACCCCCCAAAACAATCAATCAATCAATCAATCAAACAAACCAACCACCCCACCAAAAATCCCCCAAAACCAAAACCCAAAACCAAAATAAACCAAAAACCCAGCAAAGTATGTTCCAAGAACAGTAGCTGGGAAGCCATTCCAAGACTAATGCCGGCCTGGCCATTCAGGTCTCCCCAGGACTCAAAGTCACATGAAGGGGAAGCTCAGGCCTGTGCCCGCTTTGAACTGCTCAACAACTCAGGGGTTTATTTTTCCATACTAATGATAGGAAAACCCTAGGGGAAACTGGCTTTCTAGTAAAGCTAGTTGCTTTCACTCTGATTCCAGAGTGGTGCTTCCTCACAGCCCACTCTGCGGCTGTGTAACATGCTCCTCTGCCACAGCCTGATATGCACATCAGAAACAGATTACATGTAAGGTAAAAACAATTCTTCTGTAAGATTACAAGCTAAGAAGGTGCATCAGCAGTAACAATTGAGTCAGAGTTTCTTTAAAGAACCTTGCTATGAAAGGGAAGCATCCCTGCTATAAGTAACTCTTTTTGCCACCAGAGCAGGCAGCCTCCAAGCTTTACTACCTAGAGCTAAGATTATCCTATCAACATCATTTGGATGAATGCACCATTCAGTTAAATGAAATTAATTCAGTCTCTCCATATCTATTTAAAAAAATTAAATATATCAATTTCCACTTATTAATAGAATAACAAAACCTATTAAAGCAGCATTTTCATTGCTAAGATGACAGGACTGGCCCAGACTAGAAAACTTCCTGGTGCTATGAGCCTGCTGTAGACAGGAGCAGGGGAATGCAGCAAGAAGCTCCCATCTCACCAGCCCTGCTTGAGGTTTCCTTGGTGCCCAAAATGTCCCTAGGACCGCCCTCAAGGCACAGCTGAGCCCAGCTCTTTCAGGACAGTGCTGGTTCCTCAGTGAACCATCAATCTGAGGAGGGACTGGAATTCCTACCAATTCCAAATCCACACCAAACATACACATAAATCCTTCCAAGCTGTGCACAGTCTGGGCTTTGATACTCCCAGGTTAAATACAAGGTTTTAGCGCACGGCACCTAGAGTAAATGACAATGACGATACCACGCTTATCACAGGCCCACACTGTGCACAGACATCTACAGTATCAAACCAGTAATAATTGCAGAAATACGTGTTCACTTTCAAAATGGCACATTTATAAATAATTTTAACACATACTTTGTTTTGAAATTTAAGTAGGCTGTTCATAAAAAATTCATTCAAATAAATTAGGTTTGTACTTTTGAATTTTCAAGCCCTGATTTCCATTCATATGAAGAGAAATCTCACTACAGTGTTACAGGTTACTAAAAAATATTTGCAATAATCCAGTCAAATCTCATCAAAGCTGTGTTTCCTGTAATAACTCCTCCATAAAAGCAAACATGAAAGAAAAATGCAACAATAAAATGCATAACAGCTGCTTTTTATTACTAGAAGAAGCAGCCTGTGTTTACTATTTTGGAAATAAAAGTAGAGATGTGAATATTTAAATGAATGGTGCCGTGCCCAGGTGTGCGGGGACTGCTCCGCCCTGGCGGGACTTGCCTGGGGTCCTTGTGGATGCTGTCGATGGAGGGCGAGCGCGTGGTGCCGCCGTCGGGCGCGGGGTGCAGGCGGCCGTAGGCGGGCTCGGGCAGCCGGAACGGCACCGCCCGCAGCGGCTCCGCCAGCGCGGCCGCCGTGGGCAGCCCGTAGGTGTTTCTTTGGTATGTGAGGGTGCTACGCTGGCTGGAGGATCGCTGCAGGTTACCCATGCCTAGGACAAAACAGCGTCAAAACCAACCGGGTAACAAGTGCCTGCTGAAGAGAAGGGGCCACACCTACTTAACAGTGCAAGCAAAAAACCCGTCAGTCTTGACAATGCGTACTATGTTCCACGCTGGAAGCGTGTCACGATGTCACGTGTCACGATATCAGATTTCATGGAGCAATTCCTCAGTGTCCCATGGAAATGGAGAGGTTAGTTACAGAATGAAAGGTTTAGTGGGTTCAGGCTTGTGCCTCAGCTTCTCTCAACAAGTATTTAAAGTAGGAAATGCATCCCATGACAATGTTTTCAAAGTTCATAATATCAATTCAACAACTGTACCGAAAAGGAAAATCAAGCAAACAAATATTCATATTGTTTATATGATATTTTGCTTTTCCTAACTACACGTACACTTTCCCTGACAAAAGGTGACCTGTGGATCACTGCAAAGATGAAGCTGAGTGGCTAGGGAACAAGAACATGCATCTTCCTATCCGAACAGAGCTGTTGTGGTGGCTCTTCTTCTTCCAAGGTTAAGTGGTATTAAGTAGACAAGTAAACAAAGAATTCCAGTTTCTAGTTATATTTCTTCATTGGCACATCCTGACAAACTCTGTTTATTCTAGGTTGTGGAAGGCAGGAGAATTACAAAAAATGGTGTCTCCTTCAGCACTCTGTTCTCTTGGTATTGCAGTTACATTAGCAAACATTAAAAAGGCATTTTCAAGTGTGTGAAAACATGACATATGAATTGGACAGTTCTCTACAAATGCTTCTAGAGAGTTACTTAACTAAATTACTCTAACATTTTAAGAGGTTTTGGAAACCACTATACAAATTATTAATCAACCTTAAAGAACAAACTGCATTGCAACCTGCATTATTTCTCTCTACAGAAAATAAATCCTAATACTAATCTAACATCTATGCTCTTCATAATACATGAGTGGCACTTCTATGAGATACTAGAGGAATATTTTGGTTTCAATAGACAATCCTCAGCGGTAGCATTTACCATTATGCTTTGTTGAGAAGTTGGGTAAAACAGTATTTTTACTGTGAAAGATATGATAGGTAATTTTAGTGGCAAGCCCTTTACTGTATTGATGAATAACCCCCCCCCCAAACCAACTCAACTCATAAGAGAGTGATGCACAGAGAATGCAAGAGAGGAAGCAATAAATTCTGTGTGTCATGAATACACTTATCTGGGATCTACCCGTGCATGCGCTATCAAACAGAGAACACTCTGACCCCAGGCTGACAGTGATGTATCGCCCCAAGCATTCCCTGCAAACATCACAAGAGCCTTTTAATTCCTGCAGGTTATTTGAAGTCCATCACACCTAGCTTCTGCCCCCATTAATAGATACCCCGTAGCTCTCCCTTCTGCCCTGGCACTGCGCGTGTCCCCCGTGCTCCCCACGCCCCGTGTCCCGAACGGGCGGCCCGGCCGGAGCGAGGCCATCACCCACCGGAGCCGGTGCGGAACAGGGCGGCCTGGGAGCCGTGGTGCAGCTCGATGGTGCCGTGGTTGGGACTGCGGTACACGGGGCTGTAGAACGTCCTGCCCTCGTAGATGGGGGTGATGTGCATGTCCGGGGACACGGCCGAGCGCAGCTCCTGCCCCAGCTGGCTGTGCTGGCTCGCATACGAACTCCTCAGGCCTGCAACCAAGCACAGGGACATGCCCACGTGGCCCATCTGCAGCAAAGCAATGGAGCTGGCAGGATTGAATCTTCCTTTAGCCAAGAAAAGGTGTTGTTTAAACCTACCAGTTACAAAGACTTATTAATTTCATTTTTTTCCATTATTAAATGGCCCATACTGAAAGACTCACTGACAAAGCAGCACTTCCTTGACCAAAAATTTTGTCCACACTCGGACAACTTGAAATTTTCCCACTTAATTATTTTGGTATCGTTTACAGTCTAAACCACAGAGTCAGCACGTGCGGTGCACAGACTCAGCAATGACAGGGTAAGTATGGACCTGACAGAAATCCTGTCGAGACAAAGGGCACAGCCTAAAGGGGTTGTAATTCCTGAAACTGAAACAGTCTGTAGCAGTAAGAGCAAACGTCTGCTTGATAGTAGTAGAAGAAATGTAAGCACATGGAGAAAAATCTTAATAAACGTTTAAATAGCCCATGATGTGAGTATATATAAATAGCTATGCTGCAGCTGCTGCAGAGATTTTTCCACCTTGCTATATATTTAATATTTCATATAAAATGTATACAACTTTTTTGACTTGGCATTACTACTGCAGGCACTAAAGCACTGGCAGTTATCAAAGCAACAGAATATGTGAAATGATCTATGCAAGGATAATGAAATGATAGAGATTACAGAACAACTTCAAAAGTGCAATGGAGTAGTGATCTATAACCAAATGTATCCTTCATCTGTGTATTCTCCTCCCACAAAATCCCAAACCTACAAGGAAAGCTTTGGGCCATCGGTAAGAAAACACATCTACAGGTGGTGAGAACAGAAGGACTTGAGCAGGCAGAGAGGGCAGCAGGGCCTTTCACATCAAACTCATTCCCAACCCCTTATCAAACTGGCGTATTAGTAAGTCTTACAAACAGAGGTGAGGGAGAGGACACATTTTATCTTTTGCTGAGGAATTAGAGAATTTTGGAGTTTCTTGCACTATAATGGTTCAAAAGAAAAACCAGAAATTGCCATCTGTTCCAAAGGGCACATGGTCTAATTGGAAAATCACCTTGTCTGTGCTCATTCAGATGGAGGTCAGAACAAAATCAGTAACACACAAAACTTAAAATGTAAAGTAACTGCATGTTAACAAGAACTGCCTCTCAGATGAATAGATTCTACCTTTTAGGACTCTATTTTAAGCTAGTATTAAAATGGTTACCCTATATTTAACTTGAAGTATGAGATAGTCTAGAAATATTACTAGAAAAAACCCCTAATATTTGGTGGTAATAAGTTATATACTTTAAGAAAGAACTAGACATAAAATTAATTCCAGGCTAGTGTGTTTTACTTTATGTTTAGCCAGCATAGACATTTCAATGTATTTTATGTCTGAAAATGTTGACATGCTTCTGTAAGACTTAGAATTCCATTTAGCAACTTAAATCATAGGATTTAATTCAAGGCATGGCCAGCAGTTAATAATCATAAAGCCCGTACTTACAAGGAACTTGCGATTGACACAGAGTGTTTGACATCAGTTTTTACAGCTGGCCTGACACTACCACCGGAACTGTGCCCCCAGGGCCACAACGTTTCATGCATAACAGCAGGACTGCATTCTGGGTTTTCTCCAGCTGCAGTGTGTGCTGTGCTTTATCCGTGTCTGTGCCCGCTACTCACCTGTGAGGCTATCTGGCCGTGGGGGGACCATCCTCTCATAGATATCGTACTGCTGTCCATACTGTTCCATGTCAGGAATTGTCCTCTGCAGCGTCGTTCCCAAGTGCTGCGGAACTGCCGTCATGCCAGAATGCTTCGGGGAAGAGGATCCCAGCTGAGTTTGGGACGGAGACCCCACTCTGGTTTGCACATCAGTAAGGGCAAGAGGAGAGCCGACCCTGCCTGCCGCCTGGTACTGGGCAGTGCTGCCACCAGGGTTTGGCTGCCGCGAGGTGAGCGAGCCGACGCGCCGCACGGCCGAGGGGGAGGCAGGTCTGTGCAGGGCATACGGGGAGCCCGCCCGCTGCACAGGCAGGGTGCTGGATGAGTATGCGTGGGAAGGCAGGGATCTCTGCTCAGCCACGCTGGGAGAGCCATACCCGCTCCCCAGAGAAGTCCGCAGCGAGCCCCGCGACGGGGACACGCCGGTGCTGACCACGTAGGAGGGAGACTGTGCTCTGGACGGCACCGAACTGACCCGTCTCATCACACGAGTGGTAGCGGTGTTTGCTGAAGGCTGTTGAAAATCAAAAACATTGATGAGTTTTATCATTTAGGTCATACGGTGGATATTGTTCTCCTGTAAGATGGAGAAGTCAGTAGGAAACATGCACAACTTAATGGTATATACAAGCAGCTGGAGTGTAACTTTTACCGTAAACCCAATTCCTTCAAGTTTCCCTGTAACTTTTTTCTAGCCAGTGCTTCTTAGTATATAAAATAAGAATTTAACATTAAAACCCCACCTGTTTCTCATTCTTATTTGGCTTGCTATGTTAATCCTCACCTATGCCTTCCCTCCTCACTACTCAACCACTCTGGAAACTCAGGAATAATAAGGCAAAGAGTTCTGGTATAATCCAGAAATATTCCAACAATTACTGTCTTACTATCATTCCATTTACCAAAAAAGGAGGGAAAAAAGCTAGAAGCTGTAGAATGTATAGGAACACAAGCAGCATCTTCCTTTAAGAGCTATGCTTACATACAGGCTAACTTCTAGGAAGGTTTTCCCCCATTTCACAATAAATTTTGAGCAAGTGATACTTTCTTCATAGGATAATAGCAATGTACTGTGCAGTCAGGGGTGCTACTTCACTTCAGTTCCCATGAATGACCCAGATCACATGTGCTGATCCCAGCAAAGCAGTCTCTGCTGCAAGCCATTCCCACTTTGTAATCAGTGAAAGTGTTAAACAAAAACTAATCTTGTAACATTACCTCCAGCCCATACAAAGGGAAGCCCAGCTATGCAGCTACTGTCTCTAAACCCTGTTGGAGCCCGTGCACAGCCAGAGGTGCACAGCGCACTGGTCAGAGTACCTGGACTGACGTCTGCCCTTCGGCGCGCGAGCTCCTCACCACATGGTTGTTGGGGGGTCCACCAAGGGAATGCTGCTGTCTGATCTCTGACTTGTTCAAGTTTTGGCTGTTATGGAAACTGCTTATTTCCTGGTAACCACTGTCAGAATAAGAATTCATTTGTGTTGAACTTCTTGAGTTACCTACAGACCCTGTAGATATGAAGCCAGCATAAGAACAAAATCATTGAACAAGTTCATCAAGTATTATATAACTTTGTTATTTGTTGCATTCATAACTGTATTATGTTTTTATACCATCAATACAGAAATATATTCTAATATTTAAAACGCACACAACAGACCCTCACTTTCATGGAGAGATGTCTGCTCTGGTGAGTAGAGAGTCCCTTGCTCTGCTTCTGTCCTAATATCATAGGCATTGGTGTGAACACCCTCTGACACCTGGGGTTTGCTTACACTGGTGGGCGGAGGATCTGAAAGAATAAATTATTTAGATAAATCCAGCATTTCGTATGCAAGTTTCCTGCAAACTCAATAATGATTATTTTCTCAACTTACACCAAACAGAAGCAGCTTACTGGCAGACAGTTATCATCTCCCAAACACAACAAACAGAATGTTACTATAAATCTCTGAGGATTTTGTTACCTGAAAGTTTTGATGTAGTTCTACAATTCTATTTTTTCAAATATATGTTCCAACCTATTTTAATGAAAAATTAATTGATTACGTAGTAAACTCTAAAGGATAGAAACACTGTGCAACTGTGCTGCAGTGCCCAGCGGACAGCTACCCTTGTCTTAAGGGCCTGTAATCAACATCTCCAGATGTAAAAGGCTGAGCTGTATTTCATCCCTGTTTGTGTACTATGAACAAATTTCTATATTTTTTTTTTTTACCTAGTAAACTACTATCTAAATATTTGCCTCTTAAGCTATCTTCAATTCCAAGAATGTCAGCTGAACTGTACCGACAAATGACAGTGTTGTAAGGAAAGGCAAAGGAGGCACAGCCATGTTCTTATGATGAAAGGAAAAAGTTAAAGAGTCTGGACAAAAAAGGACAAAGATGGGGATACTGAATCGTTATTGTAACAGAAATGTTAAGCATTCAGTTTTCATGTTATGCAGGCAGCAGAGATGCAGTACAGAACCACAGAATGGTTTAGGTCAGAAAAGCCCTCTGAGACCATTGAGCCCAGCTGTTCCCCCAGCACAAGGCCACCACTGACCCATGATCCCAAAGTCACACATCCACAGGGCTTTTAAATCCCTCCGGTGATGGGCACTCCACCACTGCCCTGGGCAGCTGTGCCAGGGCTGCACAGCCCCTCCATGAAGAATTTTCCATAATATCCAAGCTAAACCTCCCTGAGGAAGCAGAGTAGGAAATGGAAGTTATGTTCAAAGGTAACACTTGAAACATAAATTCTTGCTGCGGAAATCCATGAATGAGCCTGGAGCGAACCCAAAGGGAATGTGCCAAGGAGCACCAGCCCAGCCCCAAGGAGTGCTTGGTGCCAGGAGCTGTGGGCTCTGGGCAGCAATGCCTGCTGTGCAGAAATACTCTGGCTTTTACCAGTGGCTGGACACAAAATGCTGGTGACTCACTACCTGCATAATGAGCCATAAAGGAACATTCATACTAAAAATGTTACTCAGCAATTGCTGTTATGAAGAATGCTTGAACACTAGTCAGATTTTTAAAAAACCAATAAATCTTAGAAATCCTAGACAGTCAGCAGTTATTTACCAGTAGTATATTCTTAGGTCAAAACTAGCTTGTAAAATTTGACGCTAGGTAATTTCCTGAATAGGAATATTATAACCAAATTTTATTATGAATTAATAAGAAGTGTTACTACACTTGCATTAGTTAAATTGTCACTATGCCTAAAATTTCAAGAGAACCAACATTTCAAGAACTCGCTTCCACAGCCTGTTACACCAACTCAACACCAGATGGTAACAGCCACCAGTGAGTGTTCCATGTTCTTTGGAATAAAATACTTGGAGGACTTGGACATTTACATTAGGATTACGTCCAACTTCAATACTTTAACCTTCAATCTTTTTGTTTATCTAATACAAGGCCCTATTATCTCAGTTACTGGATATTACACCATACTAAATCAAAGTCAAACTGACAATCAGTTTGGGGAGAGACACAGGAAGAATAAGATCCAATTGTGCTGTTCAGTGCAGATGTTCCAGGACAGAGCTTTGAGCCCAACCTCACTCCCATCACACACTGCCCACCAGGCCAAAGCCTTCACAGGGCTAAAAAAATAAAGATTGTTTAGGCTGCTTAACAAAGGCAAGAATGCACAATAAAATGAATTGTTGTCTTCCTATCTGTCTCCACTACCATAAAACCAGAGGAATGCCTTGAATAAAATAATAGCCTTCTTATAAATGGCTGATCTAATATTCTATTTATAAGCATCTGCAAAAGAGCATCACTTTATATTTCTGTGAAAAATTCTGTATAATTCTACTGATGCAGAAAGCAATTACAGCTACAGTCACATCTTATCATCCACTGATGCTTTTGACATAAACCATTATCTACAGTCATAGAAAAGGTGATTTAAGGCAGTGGTTTTATCCAACTTTAACTTCAGTATTTTCAGGTTACAGTTCATAAAGCAGCATCTAGTGACACTTCTACAAAACAAAGATCCATCGTGAATTGGGAAATAAAACCTACAATCAAGCCACAATCACAGCATAAATGTAAACATGAAATGAAATGTAAATCAGGAAATTCTAAGCAAGAAATAGTTGGGTTTTTTTCCAACGTGCCCGCTTCTGAGCAATTCCTTCAGGAAAGGCTACTTTGAATACAGGGATGTGCGAAATAAACATCTAGGTTTGCATTAACACATAGAGCATTGAAGCAGAAGTAGAATTTTTTGCCATATGTCAAGTGACTTCTTAGCAGGGATGTGCATATAAGAAGAACACACAAATGTGAGGAGAGAATTAAAGGACAAAATAAAAACATTAGCTAGATGAAAGACTGAAAGAGAGAGACAGAGAAAGAGGAGAGGAGAGGAGAGGAGAGGAGAGGAGAGGAGAGGAGAGGAGAGGAGAGGAGAGGAGAGGAGAGGA